>OY759270.1:23124428-23296928 GCA_963662155.1 Lamellibrachia columna | reverse complement strand
GATGAACCCTTGAGATGCAAAGCGCCAAGGAGGAGTAGCATAACATACATACATGCATACATACATACATACATACATACATACATACATGCATGCATGCATGCATGCATGCATGCATGCATGCATACATACATACATGCATACATACATACATACATACATACATACATACATACATACATGCATGCATGCATGCATGCATGCATACATACATACATACATACATACATACATGCATGCATGCATGCATACATGCATACATGCATACATGCATACATGCATACATGCATGCATGCATGCATGCATGCAACATACATACATACATACATACATACATACATACATACATACATACATACATACATACATACACACGTACACACATGCATACATACTCACAGTGGATTATTTAGGGAATAATACACTGTGTGTTGATGTCACGAGAGTGTTGCCAACGAGATAACATCAAGAGAGCCGAAGGCACAAGTGATGTCATATGGCTGGTAACACTAATGTGATGTCGGGCACTGTTGCCGCCACGTGCACTCTACTGTTAGTCCCCGCTGTACGAGACAACGACTGTACCCATCAACTCGTCCCCACTGTTTGAGACAACGACTGTATCCATCAACTCGTCCCCGCTGTACGAGACAACGACTGTACCCACCAAATTGTCCTTCCACAGAAAAAAGTGTAGATTTCAATATTGTTGACATACATGCAAAAGGTTTTTTCGGAGGGGGGGGGGAGGCGCCAGTTAGATAAATCCTCAAGGATGGTATTCTGGCAATGTGTTGAGTGTCACTTTAAAGCACCGTGGAATAGTTCTACACGTCGGAGGGGCCGAGTGACAAACAGCGCTTTTGATTGATCGCGCTCGAGTCGTCAGAGCAATAAAGTGAATGTCGTTATTTTTGGACTGAGCATAGCCTACTCGTCATTTGCCTACTTTGTCATTTCACCAAGTCGAACTTTCGTTGGGTTACTGGGGTATGCACAGAAATATCCATTAATGCCTTTGAGCTTGCGACGTAGTACTTGCGTAGTACTTGCAGGTAGATTAACTGGTAACAACGTCTTGCCCTTGTATGTGACGTAACTTTGGACAATTACATTGTTTGTATAAATGGTAGTAGAGGGGTGAACTAAAAAAATTTTTTTAACTGAGACGACCCGACAGTGGGTCGTAGAGGAACCCACGGGATGCAAAGCGCCCAGGAGGAGTAGCATAACATACATACATGCATACATACATACATACATACATACATACATACATACATACATACATACATACATACATACATACATACATGCATGCATGCATACATACATGCATGCATGCATGTATGTATGTATGTATGCATGCATACATACATACATATATACATACATACATACATACGTACACACGAGATAACATCAAGAGAGCCGAAGGCACAAGTGATGTCATATGTCTGGTAACATTAATGTGATGTCGGGCACTGTTGCCGCCACGTGCACTCTACTGTTAGTCCCCGCTGTACGAGATAACGATTGTACCCATCAACTCGCCCCCGCTGTTCGAGACAACGACTGTACCCATCAACTCGTCCCCGCTGTTCGAGACAACGACTGTACCCATCAACTCGTCCCCGCTGTTCGAGACAACGACTGTACCCATCAACTCGACCCCGCTATTCGAGACAACGACTGTACCCATCAACTCGACCCCGCTGTACGAGACAACGACTGTACCCATCAACTCGTCCCCGCTGTACAAGACAACGACTGTACCCACCAAATTGTCATCCCACAGAAAAAAGTGTAGATTTCAATATTGTTGACAGACGAGCAACACTTTTTTTTTTTTTTTTTGGGGGGGGGCGGGGCGTCAGTTAGATAAATCCTCAAGGATAGTATTCTGGCAGTGTATTGAGTGTCCCGAGTGTGACCGACTCGTGGACCAAGTCCGAGTTCCAGAACCCACAACTCGACGTCGACGTCGACATGTTAAGAGGAGATCAGACTGGAGTTTTTTTAAGATATTGAAAGGGTATGAAGCTATCGTCCCGATAATTCGTCTCAGCGACAAGTGAGAGCCTTTTTGTGCGACAATTGTCTGGAGAACAGCATTGCTGTTTGGGATCCATACACTCAGTCATAAATAAATAAGTTAACAGTGGTTCAACGTCGTGCAGCCCGGTATGTATTGCATCGTCATCACAATGTTTCTAATGTGACAAACATGCTACAAATATTGGGACGGAGACCCCTATAATACCGCAGGACAGATGCTAAGCTCTGCATGATGTACACAATAATTAATGATCTAGTAGGAATACCTTCAAATCAGTACCTTGTTCCTGTGAATATTATCAATAGGATACAACATTCCTTAGCCTATTCCATTCCTTACTCCAGATGCAGTTACCATTTAAATTATTATTATTCCAGGACTATTCGACTCTGGAACTCCATCCCTCAATACATTGTTAGTGTAAACTGTCTGAATGCATTTAAAAACAATATTAAGACACTTAATTGTCCTAGACATTAGATGACACAAACATATTGCACTGTATATAAGATTATTATTTTGTGTTACTATTGGCCTGCCTGCATTCTCAGCCCATTGAGGCTACGCAGAATATTGGAAGAAGAATTTTTGGGGCCTTTTTCTCTTCTAAAATATTTACAAATTGAGCTACCACAATAGCGCCTGACATTCTATTGAACCATTCAGCATCCGACGCGCGACATTTAGAATCAACGCTGGACAATTCTTCATGCTCGGCGTTGTTTTGAGCACTGCGATAACCACGGCATAAAATAAATGACATGCATGCAGTGCGTGTGTGGTATGTGTGCGTAGAGTGTGTGTATGGTGTGTGTCAGTGTGGAGTGTGTGTGTGGAGTGTGTGTGGCAGTGCTGGGTTCAATTGTAATTGCGTAATTTGTAATTAATTACAAGTACCGGTGTAATTGTCATTGATTGTTTTGAATAGGGTAATCAGTAGTAATGTATGTATGCAAGTCATGGTCCATCAAACAGAGAGAAAGGAAACGAATTGACAGCTACCAAATGTGGTGCTGGAGTGGTCGTCCAGGAGAACAAACAAGTCTGTCCTTGAAGAAGTCAGTCAGGTTCTCTCATTACTAATTGTAAAAGAGAAGCTGCCATACTTCGAGCACCTCATGGGTGTGTAGAAAGTGACAGGTTGGAAAAGCCAATGATTGAAATGGGTGAAGGCAAGTGGAAGAGAGGAAGGCCACACATGAGATGGATGAGATCAGATCAGGGTTACAACACAGATAACGAGTTGAGAGAAGTAACAAGAGACAGGATTGGTTGGATACAGCTCAATGTGGACGTCACGAGAATTTGTACAACTTGATGGGACATCACATCACAATAATTGTAATTTAGTTTTTATAAGGCTTTGTAATTTTAATAGACCATTGTAGCTGAACCCAGCCCTGGCAGCAATATGCAAGGATTCAACTAAATCTTGTATAAAATGAGCTATAATGACACATGTACTTTTCGTTTAGAAAACAACGTAGTTGTACTCAACCATTGAACTATTCCATTGATAAAACAATGTAGTTGTACTCAACCATTGATCTATTCCATTGATAAAACAATGTAGATGTATTCAACCATTGATCTATTCCATTGATAAAACAATGTAGTTGTACTCAACCATTGAACTATTCCATTGATAAAACAATGTAGTTGTACTCAACCATTGATCTATTCCATTGATAAAACAATGTAGTTGTACTCAACCATTGAACTATTCCATTGATAAAACAATGGAGTTGTACTCAACCCTTGAACTATTCCATTGATAAAACAATGTAGTTGTACTCAACCATTGAACTATTCCATTGATAAAACAATGTAGTTGTACTCAACCATTGAACTATTCTATTGATAAAACAATGTATTTGTACTCAACCATTGAACTATTCCATTGATAAAACAATGTAGTTGTGCTCAACCATTGAACTATTCCATTGATAAAACAATGTAACTGTACTCAACCATTGAACTATTCCATTGATAAAACAATGTAGTTGTACTCAACCATTGAACTATTCCATTGATAAAACAATGTAGTTGTACTCAACCATTGAACTATTCCATTGATAAAACAATGTAGTTGTACTCAACCATTGAACTATTCCATTGATAAAACAATGTAGTTGTACTCAACCATTGAACTATTCCATTGATAAAACAATGTAGTTGTACTCAACCATTGAACTATTCCATTGATAAAACATTGTAGTTGTACTCAACCATTGAACTATTCCAATTGACCCTTTGAGGCATTGCCATTTATTTGTTAAGCACCTTATTGCAATTATTTTAAGTTATGTAATTTTAATTGATTTTTTATGATGCTGTGTGATTGACAGTTATAATTGAGCCCAGCCCTGGTGGGTGGAAGGGTGAAAGTACTGGGTTGAGTGTGCTTATGTGTTTAAGGGTGTTTGTGTTTTGTGTTTGTATTAACGGTGTGTGTTTTTGTGTATTAAGGGTGTGTGTGTTTGTGTATTAAGTATGTGTTAAGGGTGTGTATGTTAAGGGTGTAAGTGCTGTGTGTATTATTAAATGTGTGTTATAAGGGTGTGTGTTAAAGATGTTAATGTTTGTGTATTAAATGTGTATTAACGTTGTGTGAGTGTTGTGTGTGTTAAGGGTGTGAGTGTTGTGTTTACTAAGAGTGTGTGTTTTAAGGGTGTGAATGTTTGTGTATTAAATGTATGTTAAGGGTGTGTGTGTTAAGGGTGTGAGTGTTGTGTGTATTAAATGTGTGTTAAGGGTGTGAATGTTGCGTGTATTAAGTGTGTGCTAAGGGTGTGAGTATTGTGTGTTAAGGGTGTGAGTGTTGTGTGTTAAGGATGTGTGTTGTGTTTTATGTGTTCTCTAGTGAATCCAATGAATGTGTTATATTTGGAATGTGGGTGTGTACAACACAGGTTGTGGACACCTACATTTCCAGAAACAGAAGTGTTCTATTATTAATACATGTGATAAGTTGTTTGAGGAAATAAAAAGAATGCTTTCATTCACAAGTGCCCTCATGCGTTACAATATTATTTACACATAAGAATATGCAACTACAATTAAGAATATCATGCCAGTGGTTTACTAGGAAAACCTTGTTGAACACACAGGTTCTTTATTTCATGGGCGGCTATCTGTTAGATAACCCTACGTCACGAGTGCCTGTAATCTGACAATATTTCCTCACCAAAATGAAAATCTGTAAACACCTAGTCTAGTGTTTGTGTCCAAACTAACTTATGCAACATATTTTGACCTTTGTTTACTAAACTTATCTCATTATGACATAGCAGCTTACTGATTGAGAGTTTGTGTTGCTTCGATAGCCAAAGGCACCATGTTACAGTGGAAGTTTCTGCTGCACGAGTTTCCAAGAACTAATTTAGGGTCTGTTCACTTATTGGTCACCTAGTCATCAATCGTCAGCACCCTGGTCAATATGTCAGCCACCAGGAAAACTGAGGTTTGACCAGAATCTCCCACTTTTAGAATAAAGTCTAAGTAAACAACTGGCATGATATTCTTTATGGTAGTTGCAAATGGTTTGTGTTAACTCTTAGATGCACAGCCCCAAAACTATGATTTTCGTTTCTGGTTCTCAAATCTGGTTCATTGATGTCCAAATATGTAGTGTGAACTGTTTGTGTAACATCCACAGTCAGTTTAATAAATAAAATGCCTAGTTTCGTTCAAATCATCAAAAGAATTTACTTAAGTCATTAGATCTGGTATGGCTCAAAATAGTGGATATCCAAATTGGTAAACACTGTGCGGGTCAAAGACAATCATGGGCATAACTTCCATCCTCTCGCCAATATCATGACAGTTCCGAAATTTCACCAGGTGAGTCTTCAGCGTTTCCATATTAACTTCACTTAATGTTTGATCAAACATTAATAAAAGTGCTTAATCAATTTGTTTTTTTGCTAGTCTCATTTCATATTAATTTTGCGAAAAAACAAACCTACCTAGTGTCCACTGCAACATACTAGCTCATTTCTGCAACTTTTGTATGTAGTTTTTGTGCAATCATCAGACAAACTATTAAATTAGTTAATGCTTGTTCAAGCATTAACATGTGAAAATCGAAATGCTGAAAAATCACGATTTTCTTCCTTAGTGAAATGTCGTAAATTTGTCGGTGATCGGTGAGAGGATGGAGGTCACGCCCATGATCAGCATTGGCCCACAGTATTTACCATTTTTGATAGCCACTATTTTGACCCTTACCAAATCTAATGATTAGTCATTTCTTTCGATGATTTTATAAAAAATAGGCATTTCTTTATTAAATCGACTGCGGATGTTACATAGACTATTCACACACTACATATTTGGACACAAATGAACCGGATTTGTGATAGGCTAAATCAGTTGAAGAAGCAGTTTTAAGTAATTTAATAGTTTGTCTGATGATCTCACAAAAACTACACATAAAAGTTGCACCAACAAGCTTGCACCAACAAGGTACGTTTGGTTTTTCGCAAAATGAATCTGAAATGAGACTAGCAAAAAAATTTAATTGAGGAGGGATGTTTTAAGAAAGCAAACGTATGTGCTGTAAATTATATTATAAAGTGTTGCTCAATAAAGGATACAATCTGGTAATGCTATAAATTATAAACAGTATAATGATTATGCAGTATCTGTGTTAGTACATTAACAAATACTTTTATATTCCTTAAAATACTTTTTTGGTGTAAATCTATATAAATGTTAGACATTCGGCTCCAATGTAGAGAGCATTGAGCTTGCCCAACCGTAAATTTGGGCAAAAGTATTTCATAACATTTGTATTGGTAATGTTTACTCTATTGGCACTGTTTACTCTACTGTATAGATTCCAATTGACAATAATAACACAATTCACAATCAATAATAACTATTTTCTTCCGATTCAAAATAGATATGTACATATATATATTTCAGTAAACCTATACTCAAAGCACAAAATAAACAATACTATGCTAGTTCATGTTAGCTTGTTGTGTTCTAATTCACTGAATGGTTGGTTATACACTAAGATAAAAGTTATTGAAATACAAATCTGTATGGAAGAAATGTAGTGAAATACAAGTATGACAATAAACGGCAATATATCAGTTAATATATCTGCTATTATTAAATATGAGGCAAATATGGAGAGGGGCGCTATCACCGACATTTACTTTGCATAGATAAATATGTCCCTGCTTTGTTGAGACAATCTCCTGAAAAACGTCTTCCCAAAATAAATATTATACAACAAACAAATCTAACAAAAATATGAGTCCACCACAACCGTTGAAATGTGTAGCTCTACAACCAGGACGTCATTGAGGACTGGACAGAATGCATGGCCAGTCACACGTCCTGCACCAGTAACCACGGTGGGCGCAATAATTATACTCGCAGTACTGCACATTTTGAGGATTGCGAAGTATATGAAATAAACAACAGTTCTATAACACATTATCTTATCATTATAAAATACTGCAATATATGTAGCATGCAGAGTGGGAAAGTATTGCAAACGTATTTCCAATCCTTTTTACAAGTATTTGCCATACTTCTAGGAAAACACAATACGGTAAGAATAGGCCTGTATATAGGCAATAACATGTGGAATAATAACATGTTAACCCACATTTAAAAAATGACAATTCCTAAGTATTGTGTGCACCGTAACTGTTCTTAGTAAATGAGCAGTGAAAGATAAAGTACGGTGATGGACGGAACACTATTGAAACATAGCTAGGGAGCAGACATGTCAACTGTTTGCTGTCCCTCTGATGTACGTGTTCCTGTGTGGGTGTCACCAAGACGTACATGTTCTTGTGTGAGTGTCACCAAGACGTACGTGTTCCTGTGTGAGTGTCACCAAGACGTACATATTCTTGTGTGAGTGTCACCAAGACGTACATGTTCTTGTGTGAGTGTCACCAAGACGTACGTGTTCCTGTGTGAGTGTCACCAAGACGTACATATTCTTGTGTGAGTGTCACTAAGACGTACGTGTTCCTGCCTTGAGTCCCGAGAGATCAGACGTGGCCAGCGGCTTGAGGCACTACATTTAATCTGCGTGGATGTCACATGAACTGAGTGGAGCCGCGTCTCACGACTGACTTCCAGGTCAACTCCTCGTGTTTCCAATGCCTCCTCAGTTGGCCAGACATGTGAACCCACTGCCTCAGTTCTTCAAGAGGGAGCAGGGAACATTTCCCTGATGGTCCCAGTCTTCCTCCTCCAACATTGCTCCTAGGGCCGGTCGATGAGACATTCGTGTTACTGCGTTTTCTGTATCGTTTGTTACTGGACTGCTACAGCTGCCCTCCCTATTGATCACTGTGTCTGTCACAAGCACCTCCAGGCTAACATTTCTTTCTGCTACTGTCAGCCATCACAACAAACACTCCTGCTGCAACATGTACACTGTTGTCTTGAATGTTTGGAGACACACCCATCACAATAGATTGTCATTATTACTGTGACATGTACACAGTTGTCTTGGATGTTTGGAGACGCCCCCCAACAACAGGGTTACTGCAACATGTACACAGTTATCTTGGATGTTTGGAGACGCCCTCTAACAACAGGGTTACTGCGACATGTACACAGTTGTCTTGGATGTTTGAAGACGCCCCCCACAAAACAGGGTTACTGCAACATGTATACAGTTGTCTTGGATGTTTGGAGACGCCCTCTAACAACAGGGTTACTGCGACATGTACACAGTTGTCTTGGATGTTTGGAGACGCCCCCACCACAACAGGTTGTTTTCGTTACTGCGGTGTGACAGAGTTCTCCTTGTTCTGCAAGTTGTCGACGGGGGTCGTCTCAGAAGGCACGCAGTCCTGGAAGCCACGCAGCTCGTTCAGCTGATGGCACTGGTTGTCGTCGAGTTGGTCAAGTCTCTCTTTCAACTGCTCCAGGTCTTTCTGCTGCACGCTCTGTGAACACATGACAAGTTTGTGCACAGGTTTACATGTTGCAGACATGCACGTGGCACGTGCTGTCATGCATGTCGTGCAGCAAGTCAATTCCAGCTACACACATGACCACTTGACAGTGAGGAATCCAGAATGATATTTATGGCTACTTATGTAACTGGTAATATTGGCATGTTGGTTTTTCGGACATCACAATGTCACGAGTAGTTGAAGATTTTTTTATGCAGGTGTAAATGTTCGCAACACTACAATTGTACTCAGTAAATTTACGCAACACTGTAACTGTTGTAGATTTTCAGGACACAGCAATTGTAATCTTATTTACACAAGTTTGGGTCATCAAATTATTCTAGAGTATTTAAAATCTGCCTGAATCATGACGACCATGCACTCACCAGACTGTGGACTACGACGCTGCAGTTTGGAATGGATGGAGACTTGTGATGGAGGTGAAGTCTATCTCAGCACCCGGCACCATACTACTGCACTTGTAGCCTGATAGAATGATTGAATTGAACTCCTGGTGGTGGCGCCACAGGTCACGCAGCTGCTTCTTCAGCTAGTCGGCGTTTGGCAAGGTAGTTCTTTTACAGAAGTGTTCAGGTATAGCAACTTAGTCATTGGTTAAAATATAAGCAAATTCTGAGACTCAAAATTTCCTGAAAAATAAACCAAGTGGTATTAAATGTATAAAGTCTTGCCACTGTTACTGTGACATCATGTCACACAGTATAAAGTATAACATATTCACAGCTCAAATGTGGTCTGATGAACCACATTTAAAACAAGAAGGGTTGTGTGATTCCAAGACACCCAATGGACTGCTCCCTAAAAGTGGGGTTATGTGACTCCAGGACCCCCAATGGACTGCTTCCTAAAAGTGGGGTTATGTGACTCCAGGACCCCCAACGGACTACTCCCTAAAAGTGGGGTTGTGTGAATCCAGGACACCCAATGGACTGCTCTCAAAAAGTGGGGTTGTGTGAATCCAAGACACCCAATGGACTGCTCCCAAAAAGTGGGGTTGTGTGAATCCAAGACACCCAATGGACTGTTCCCTAAAAGTGGGGTTGTGTGAATCCAGGACACCCAATGGACTGCTCCCTAAAAGTGGGGTTATGTGACTCCAGGACCCCCAACGGACTGCTTCCTAAAAGTGGGGTTGTGTGAATCCAGGACCCCCAACGAACTGCTCCCTAAAAGTGAGGTTGTGTAAATCCAGGACCGCAAAGAGACTGCTCCCTAAAAGTGGGATTATGGGCCTTATTTGAGCATCTGGTTCTCTGTCTCGAGCTGCTCCTGTTTTGCCTGCAGCATCTTGTTGTGAGACTTAAGCTTCTTCAGCACTGTCGCAATCTTCTTCTTCTTCTGCAATAAGAGAGCATGTGATGTCTCAATGCATCGGTCCAGGTAACATTTACCTGGTCAGTGCAAAATTTGCTAAATAAATTGACCAGGCTTAGAAAGTTATGGAATTTTATTGCGTCATGGAAAGTCATGGAATTTGAAAATGGTGTTTTATTTTATCTATTTTGGTAAACTACATTCCTGCAAACGCAATTTTATATGAACACATCATAACAATTGTAATTCTGTTTGGGCAGATAACAAAGCTAAAAATTTGAATTCAAGTTCATTTTTAGAAAACAAGGCTTTCAAACCACATCTCCTGACCCCGAAGTTACCACATGACCGCTCGACCTTGAAACCACCTAACTTTGAAATTACTTGACCTTGAAACCTGCACACCACACCCGAAGGTGGCCACCAAGACTTCCACACTCCAACTATCGCCGCGAACTCACATGTTTCTCAGCAGAGATGAAATTGGTCAGACGTGTCGTGGCCTTCATGAGGGCGTCGTCGAGTTCGGTGGTGCGCGTCTGGAGCTGGAGCCGTTCCTCTGCCCAGGCCGTCTTCGTCTCCATCATCATCTCGGCGGCGGTCGACTTGCTTGCTGCCACATCCTTCTCCGCCCACACCAGATCTGTGCTCAGTCGCTCCACCTGACGGCGCAAAACAACAACAATGACTGCAATGTCAGGTTATTTCGCTAATGCTCTTTATCCATTGTACAACGTTGAAAAACAATTTAATTGTGGTTGCATACATTGGTCATTCTCTAATGGGCATAACTATGTATTACATAACATCATCTAAATGTTTTAACAGTGACAATTAACCAAGCGATTCTTATTAAATCTGATTAAAACTCCCTCCTCAGTTGATTAAGACCACGGGCATTGCGAATTAGTTGATTTAGACCACAGGCAGGGTTGAAAAAATCATGATTTTTATTTTTTTAATCGGATTTTTTTTATTTAAATCGGATTTATTTTATTTTTTTTAAATCTGGTATATAGATATTTATATAGATGTTTAAATTTGTAAACTATTTTAAACATGTTCCATTCAAATCGATTTGGGTTTTTGTCTTAACAGAGGGTTCATGATTTTTGCTTATATAAAGACATTAGACAATGTCCACAAGGCCTCACCCCCTGTAGTTGCATAATCTGTCTTGGAAAGGAAAGCATGCTATGTGTCTGAGGCTGTAGCAATGGTAATTATTGTTTGCCTATAGGATGGATTAGCACCTGTCCAGGGCTCTGTGTACTCTAAGGGTCTCTAACCAGAATACAAACTGGTACAGTATTAAACAACTGAGTCAACATACTGAATTGGTAACAACTAGCACAAGCTATAAGTGGACTTTAACTCAGGGCTTCTGTGTTGAAAAGATACTTCCTCTGGAAGACAAGTTTGTGTGGCTTCACTGCATTCAGAAAGGGAATAGCTCAAACATACACAATGTCATAAAATATTTGACTATCAGACTATCTGGTGACAATACAACTACACAAGTGTGCGCACTTTGTGTTTTGTATTTAAAAACATACAAAACTTTGTTGATCTCGATGCTTGTAAACAATTATTTGTGTTAAATTCATATAAATCAGAGATAAAAAACAGAAGTAAAAAAAAATTTTTAAATCATAAATCAATGATTTTTTTTGGAGTGATTTAAATCATGATTTTAATCAATGATTTAAATCAAATGATTAAAATTAAACAACCCTGACCACGGGCATCGCGAATCAGTTGATTTAGCTCACTGGCATCGCGAATCAGTTGATTTAGCCCACCGGCATTGCGAATCAGTTGACTTAGCTCACCGGCATCGCGAATCAGTTGATTTAGCCCATTAGCATCACGAATCAGTTGACTGAGCCCATCGGCATCACGTATCAGTTGATTTAGCCCATCGGCATCGCGAATCAGTTTTGTTGATGTTCAAATTTGTATTGTGTGAATAGCCAAGTAATATGCGTAGTCGGTTTAATTACAAAGTGCATACTTTCATTAAAATCATTGAACAAATTGACTTTGATTGTTAGATTGGGTAACTTCCAACATTGACTAGCCTTGTATCACAGTAAATAGAGGCAGGGATACTGCCAATTTTTTTGCAGATGTTTTAAAAAACACTGTGCTAGCTAGCACGTCGTAGTGGGTGCTAGAGCTAGCACGTCGTAGTGGGTGCTAGAGCCAGCACGTCGTAGTGGGTGCTAGAGCTAGCACGTCGTAGTGGGTGCTAGAGCCAGCACATTGTAGTGGGTGCTAGAGCCAGCACGTCGTAGTGGGTGCTAGAGCTAGCACGTCTTAGTGGGTGCTAGATCCAGCACGTCTTAGTGGGTGCTAGAGCCAACACATTGTAGTGGGTGCTAGAGCCAGCACGTCGTAGTGGGTGCTAGAGCTAGCACGTCTTAGTGGGTGCTAGAGCCAGCACGTCGTAGTGGGTGCTAGAGCCAGTGTGTTGTAGTGGGTGCTAGAGCCAGCACATTGTAGTGAGTGCTGGAGCCAGCACGTTGTAGTGGGTGCTAGAGCCAGCACATTGTAGTGGGTGCTAGAGCCAGCTTGTTGTAGTGGGTGCTAGAGCCAGCACATTGTAGTGGGTGCTAGAGCCAGCACGTCGTAGTGGGTGCTAGAGCCAGCACATTGTAGTGGGTGCTAGAGCCAGCACGTCTTAGTGGGTACTACGTAAATTAATTTTTAAATCGATCTAAAATGAAATAAGTTAAAAAATCGAAATGAGCAGGGACCATTAAATTGTCTATCTCTAGTAATGTTTGCTAGAGTAAACACTGCGGCACTCTTCCACTCTTCCTGTGCATCAGAACAGCAACAAGTTTATTGCAAAAACTGCTCCACCTGTACTCACAGTCGGGTCAGACTACAATTCCTAGTTACTATGACTATGCTCATTGCTATAACAGCTCTCACCTGCACGGTCAGCATCTTGTTGAGCTCGTTGCTATGACATGATCAGACTACGATTCCTAGTTACTATGACTATGCTCATTGCTATAACAACTCTCACCTGCACGGTCAGCATCTCGTTGAGCTCATTGCTATGACAACACCACAACTCTCACCTGTATGGTCAGCCTCTCATTGAGCTCGTTCAACTCCTGCTCGCTGTTCACGTAGTTCGTGTACTGTGTCTCAATGCGATGCAGCCTCACTTTCAGCTCTGAGTTCTCGGCGTGTTCCCGTTTCAGCTGGTCAGTCAGTGACTGTTGGTGCTGCAGCTTTGTCCTGGTGGCAGGAAACAGTAACGATACTCTTTGGGGCGCAGTAGCTCAGTGGTTAGAACATGGGACTCTCAATTGAGAGAACCTGGGTTCAAATCCTCTTGCTGCCGTTTCGAAACTTGAGGAATATTGTTCACTCCACATTGTCTCAGTTCACTATAAATGAGTACCTGTCTATAAACAGTTCACTCAGTTGTATAAATGAATACCTGGCTATAGACAGTTCACTCAGCTGTATAAATGAGTACCTGGCTATAGACAGTTCCCTCAGCTGTATAAATGAGTACCTGGCTATAGACAGTTCACTCAGCTGTATAAATGAGTACCTGGCTATAGACAGTTCCCTCAGCTGTATAAATGAGTACCTGGCTATAGACAGTTCCCTCAGCTGTGTAAATGAGTACCTGGCTATAGACAGTGGGTGAAGTAAAAAACGCTTCGATCTCACGAGATAGTTAACATTTCTCTGGTTGGCTGAGTCGAGACAGCTATAAATCTGTTCCCCGAGCCAGCACTTAAACCCAGTTTCCTTAGTGCAAGCAAATCACAGTTCACATTCCCTCTGGGTACAATGCCAGTTGACCAAGCTTCTATCGGGGCTAGTGAGTTTCAAGCCCAGGTTTCCACAGGAGAGTCTCATCATTCAGAGAGTCCAGCGCAATCCAACTAGGCACTCAGGACAAAACACCACAGACCTGGTTGAAATGTTTAACTTGAAATTTGTTATACTGCCATATAAATACATATAGCATTTTTTATTGCTTAACTGACCTAGAGCTTTCTTATTCCGATCAAGTCTCACCATCCGCATTGTTAGGCAAGCTTACAAACAAGACTTCAAAGGACAGCGGAAGAGAGGAAGACCACTGAAGAGGTGGAGTGACCACATCAGGAATGACATTGTGACATACCGAGCAACGAGTGCCTCTTTCTCGGCCGCTTCCTTCGTGTCTGCAAGCTCCCTCATCGGGACCTCCATCCTCTCTCGCTCTCTCTACAGCTGCTGCTCTTTGTCTGTGCTCCGCCGAGACGTCTCCTGGAGTCTGCTCTCCAACTCCAGGGAAATAGCCGAAGGTCACTCAATCTGTCATCATCACCCCTTCGGATCCATGTTAGGGAAACCAAGGGATTTAGAAATGTGGCCAGTGGCAGTATGCATGCGATTAAGTTGTACCTTATAGTGCTCAGGTTTTGGTAAAGAACATTTTAGGGATCAGGGGACTGGAACATTTGGGGTCCTCCCCAATAAATTACCATTACGGACAAAACCATCCCTAGAGTATTTGATATCCTTCGTTTATACAATGGATGTGTTACAAATAACTATTTTCTGCAGGAAATTATGACCTATCAAAGTATTACTGATTCTGCTCCAGAAAAGAAATTCTGAGTAGTTGATAATTAAGTTAGGAAAACTTATTCTGCACCAAAAATAACATTAAGAAACACAGATGCAAGAATTACAAATTTCCACCGCAGTAATTTCTTAAGATTTAATTTTGCGAAATTACTGTATTTAATTTAATTACAGAAAATAGCATTAATACTGGACCGAAGACAGCCAAGAAGAAACATCACCGTGAAGTTGTGAACATGACTTAGTGAAATACTGGACCGAAGACAGCCAAGAAGAAACATCACCGTGAAGTTGTGAACATGACTTAGTGAAAGAGCAAGTACTTATCATTCTCGAGAGCGTGTTGTCTCTGCCACTCCTCTGCCCGCAACGCCTGGAGACTCTTCACCGACTCTCGCTCCTTCTCGTCCAATGACAGCGTGTAGTTCTGGCATGTCAGCTTCAGTGTCTCCACCTGGCAAGTCAACTCTGAAACAACATAATTAATTACAAAATTGTCGACAACAATTGTGAATGTGCTGACATGGCTGGTAATCCTTTACTGACTGGACATGTATTATTATGGCTTTATAACTTAATTCTTACCTCATTTTATTCCATCACACCACATCTTTTGAGGTACACAAAGGACAGATATTATTATCAAATATTGCATTTTACGACACTTTTTCTAGTCCATATAGCACTGCAAAATGCACCAGCCTCCGTTGTTATTGCTCATATGATAATACATACCAGTAGTTTATACAATGTAGTATGATATTAGGATAAAGACTTTGCACCCTAAAAGTGCACATCGACCACCTTTGTCACTGTCACGCTCTAGTTAACTGACCTTCCACCTGGTTGCGCTGGCGGTCACGTTCTCGTTCCAACTCGCCGCGGTCTTTGAGCATGTCCATCTTGAGTGTGGCCATCTCGACCTTGCTGCGATGAGTGACCTCATCCGCTCGACTCTTCAGCTTCACGGCTTCTTTCTCGAGCTCATGCACACGCGTTGTCAAGCGCGTCTGCTCATTGGCAGAAGATGCCAGCTCCCTCTGCAGGCTTTCCACCTGAAGCTTCAGTGACTCTCGTTCCGTCTGCGTGGAAAGATATAGTAAAGCCTTTGAAAGGATCTCCAGCTGGTAGATCAAAAATGATAGTCACTGACTCTACCAAATGTTTCTACATTGGTAATTAACTAATTAACCATAAAGTACCCAATGGGTGGGCATCACTTAAAGGTGCAGTCTTCAATTTAATTTTTTGCTCATCTCATTTAATCTCGTTTCACACAAATCGAATCACCTGATATCGACCATGACATGCTAGATCATTTGTGCAAATTTGTTAGATAGTTTTGATGAAATCATCGAACAAACTAGTAAATTAGTTTTGGTCTGACTGAACAAAAAAGGGGAAGTGGCGAATGTGGGTAGACTATTTGGCTAACAAGGGATTTTGCACCTCACTTCCGGTAACATTGTCACGTTACCGTATGCGGCGGTATGGGTTATCTGTGCGTACAGTCGTTAACGTACCGCTTTTCATAAGAAATCCATATATGTTTTTAATGACAAGTAGGTATAGTGAAAGTTTATTCATTGGGACATTTGTGTAAGGTCATAGTATTCGGATTACGCATCGCAACGCCGAGATACGGATGTTGAAAGGTGAGTGGGGTCATTCCTAGTTGCATACCCTTATATATATATATATCAGTTACAGGGGCTCAAGCTAGGTATATAAAAAAAAATTCAAATCGATCAGATGATCATTTAAATGGTTCCACAGGATAGAGTGTCCTATAAAGTTTATAACACTTTTGGAATTTTGTTGATATCTACATTATTTCCGAAGTTATTCCACTTTTTGATCTCTGAAAATTAGCATTGATGTCTATACAATTTTGGTTCCATTTCTTGTGACCCGGAATGCTGAGGACTGTATTTCATTTATATGAAAATAGCAATAGTTTTTAATGTATTGAACATATTGTCGTATGCACGGGCAACTGAATCAGCTTGAGTCAAGCTGATTCAGTTGCCCGTGCATACGATAGTTGCTAGAAACAATCCGTGCCTAGGATTGTGGTTGCCCAAGACGGGTGGTTGCCCAAGACGGGTGGTCGCCCATGACAGGTAATTGTAATTAATTTGTTAGTGCTGTAATTGTAACTGAGCTTTTATGGGATCAAGTCAGCTTGAAGGCGCAATGCTGGTATATACCAGAAATGCGCAATTCTCGTATACCAGAAATGCACTGTAAGCGTACCCCTTCAGAAGTACATCCACATGGTCTATCTGTGGGCCCAGAATTCGCCAGTGAAGACGGCTGCAGAAACACTTGGTGTGTCTCGTCAGTGCGTGCAGCAACATTTCCTCTTTCTGCGAGAGGTCTGCTCCGCACATCTCATCAACGATCCAGTAGCTCTCGGTGGGGCTAATGTCATCGTGCAGATCGACGAGTCATTGTTCCGGCACAAGCCCAAGTACCATCGTGGTCGAGTCCCTGCATCGGACCAGTGGGTATTCGGCCTCTGCGACACTTCAAAAACGCCTGGAGTCGGCTACATGGAGCTCGTACAAGACCGTCGTCAACAGCCTTCCACAACATTTGTGCCCATATATCACCGATATATCGGTTCTAAACCACCCGAAGACAACAACAATAACGGCTCTTTTCAGAGCCACACACAAACCAAACAGTTCTTTTCAGGGCTACCCACATATTTGTGGAAGAGTTTGCTATCATTGAATTGAGATGTTGGTTTTATATATATTATACACAAATACGTAATTTTGTTAATTTAGCAGTAGTCTATACTCTGACTCATATAGTATCCCAGTAAAGAGTAGCATTCCTATATCAAAGTCATTAAAGCTTATCGGGGATGCATTTTACTATCATAGCTATGTATTTTGTGCATCGTCCCTTCAGTATGATAATAACGAAAAGAAGGAGGCATGCAAGCGATAGATGAAAGACAACACCTGAGATGGATGGATGAGATCAGGAATAAAACAAATACTATTTAATAAAATATTAATATCTTCTTCAAAATGTGTCCTCATGTTTTTTTACTATTCTTACACTTACGATCAACAACTGGAAATTTGCAAAAAAAACATGATTTCTACATCTGCAGCGCCTGTCATTTTTGCAAGACATGATATCATTTAGTTTATTTATTTAATGGAACTTTATTAGCATTGAGCAAACTTATCTTTCTATTTGTTTTATATCATGACTGGCCTACAGGCTACACTGGCGCCGTAACACAGGCTTTTTGTGAAACTCCTGTGAAGCCTCGGCATAAAATTCGATTTTACGGTAGCCGGCGCATGAAGATGGCAGTATTTTTTTCTTTTGCTCTGGTATGTACCAGAATTGTGCCGGACACAGCCGGACACATGTACATCCGAGAATTATGGTATAATGAGAATTACACCAATTGTCAGTCCTGCTATGCAAGAATTGCACATTGCTGGTATACCAGAATTGTGCATTTCGATAATTCTGGCACTACGAGAATTGCGCATTTCTGGTATACGAGAATTGCGCATTTCTGGTATATACCAGGATTGCGCCTTCAAACTGACTTGATCCCTTTTATGATGCTGTGTAAATGTAACTGACAATTCTACTTGAACCCAATCTTGGGTAAAGGTGCATTAACCTGGCCGAAATTATTAACGCTATTAAATGACAGTTTTACCTCATTTTTTCGATGCTAATGTGTTCTTTGCATCACTCCCCATCGGATCAGGTACAAAACGGACGTATATTTGCAAAAAATATTGTGTTTTAGCGCACTTTTAGTGCCCCAAACAACGCCATACCGGCAATAGCCGGTGTTCTTAATATGGCGATCATCCGAAATGTGCTGTAACAATATCACGGTGGCATCAGAACCGGAAAGGCGATTTCGCTGTCAAATATTTCGTACCGCAGTATAAGAAAATACGAAAAATAGAAGAAAAAGTGCAATTTAATGTTACGAAAAACTCTAAAAATCGACAATTTAATGTTCAAAAGCCCCCAAAAATCGAACCGGACAGGTTATTTCACCGACAAATATTTTGTACGCAGTCTAAGGGGAAAAAAGTAGAGTTCAATTTAATTTTGAAAATCCCAAAAAAATCCACCGACAAATATTTCGACAATATAAGATAATGTAAAAACACAAAGACATCGCACATATATCAAAAAATTATTAAAAGTTCACAGATCGTGCAAATATCTTTAAATCTTACTCATAAACAAGTGTCTTGCTTGAGGTAAAACTGTCATTTAATAGCGTTAATAATTTCGGCCAGGTTAATGCACCTTTACCCTATTTTCTCTATTTTTTCTCTTCGTTTTTTTACGTTGCATAATTGTATGCACTATACGCACAAACATCGCGGTTCTGGTGGCACCGTCGTCACCGAGGCGTGACTAGTGCGCAAATCGCACGCGCGCCATTTTTATTATGCAATCGGTTCTCCTGTTTTGATCTATAAAACTGATTAAAAGCGGCCTAAACACAATCTTTTTGTTTATATATGAACTTTTTTACAGTGACATATGCGGTATTATATAAGGAACGCATTCAGGTACAAAAATGCAGGAAAACCGTCAGCATAAAGCCCTAATAATTTAAGTAAACGATTACGGCTGGTGACTGCAGTGTTTCGAGAGCGCCTCTTTCGTCCAGTGCCAGTGGCAGTGGCAGTGCCCGGCCCAGGCCCACTGTACAAAATACGGTAATTCAAAACGACGAGAGCGTCTTCAGCTTACCTCTAAATTCCATGTGCTGACGTTTTTCTCTCGCTCCCCATTTCATCTTCACCACTACGTACGTACTGACCGATCGCTTACATCTATCGTAGTTATTCCGATATATGCTGATACGGCATGGGCTTCTTCGAACAGTTCAGAACCCTGGCGTCGACCGCCCAGGGTATAGCCTTGATTATCCAGGCTCCGTGATGTGGCGCCACCGTTTGTCGCACACATCATCGCTTGGAAGCAGTGTTCTTTTCATTATGACGGGCTTTGCATACATAATATTATATGCACCCAGATTCTGGGTGCGTACATAATTAGTAATAATAATCATCCGGGGATTTGGCTATTAACACAGTGCTACTTTTATACCACGCACAACTTTTTAATTTGTTGCTAGAATCTAACAACGTCACATATGTCCAAGGAAAACAATACATACAATATTCAATAAGTCCACAAACTATAAGAGGGGTGTGGATCCAGAGAAAGATATTCTTCCAGAGATATTATATTTTGAAAATGTGGATTTTTTTAAATTTTGGCACTTGTTGGGAGACAAACAAGAAATTGAAAAATACCACTGAGGCAAATAAAAACATTTAATTTTTTTTAATAATTTTATAAGTGCACATTAAAACAGGTTTCATTCAGCTATATCATTTTATTTTTATTTGAATGTTTGCAACATAATATTATTTCCCTGAATCGATTCGTGGAAACTTTCAAAAGGTGACAGGGTATATTTTCCTTCGTTCAGATTAGTGTTTGTTGCTGATTAGTGGATTAATTACTTCTTTTTAATATAAACTTTATTCAGAATGGATAAGACAAAAAACTGACAGAGCGCGATGTATATAAATGAAACATGGTTTCCGGGTGAATTTGCGATCTGACCAAGTTTCCAAGGGCTCAGCGAGGCGCTTCGAACCTGCGGAGCAACAAACCCGACAGTACGTAACCATCGCGAGTTGATCGTGTATTTATACAAAGCTGCCAAGTCTACCGCTTTGGCGGTAGAACTACCACTTTGTCTTCAGTTTTACATTATCTACCGCTTTACTGCGTTCAAGCCAAAATCTACCGCCAAACCGCAATTCCAAGGGTACAGTTAAAATTACTCATTTCTAATCCAAATATACGACCAAACCACATCACTTCATATAGGAAATGCATCAGAATTAAGTAAAAATACTCTAAAATAGATTTTTTTTTTGCGCCAGGACGGGAAGCCCCCTTCTACACCCTCCCCTCGCGGCCGCGGCGCGAGGAATTCGGCGCCAGATATTGATCTAATCTATCACCGTCACATCATTAAAAGCGGTAGATATGCCGTCACACGTCTGTCCTTATACGAAACACTTGGGAATGTCTGTCAGATGTCTGTCTTTATACGGGACATTTGGGAATGTCTGCCACACGTCTGTCCTTAAACGAAACACTTGGGAATGTCTGTCACATGTCTGTCTTTATACGGGACATTTGGGAATGTCTGTCACACGTCTGTCCTTATATGAAACACTTGGGGAATGTCTGTCACGTGTTTGTCTTCAGGGTGGATCCAGGGTTTAGAAAAGGAGGGGTGTCCAAGGTAATGTATGAAGCGCAACGAGTCTCGTGGGGGTCGAGAGAGGGGGTATCCCCCTTCCCAACCATTTGACGTTTTTTTAGACAAAACAGTTGAAATGGTGTAATTTTGGACACCCATAATCTGGTTTTAAGCGAGATAAGGCCTAATGTAATCGACCCAAAATTCAGACTTGCGACGTCGTACGTATTGTCCGTATACAATACGGATTTTTGGGAGGAATACGGCTTTGGCCGTGTCCTGTTTTAATACGGATTTGCTGAATATATAAAAATTGTGATAAAATAATCCTATGTATTTTCTTGACGATGACACCGAGTCAACAGACAGGAGCCTCTGTCTCACAGCCATCCAGCGGCATGTCGATGACACCGAGTCAACAGACAGGAGTCCCTGTCACACAGCCACCTAGCAGCACTGGCACTTCCCAGGTAAGCATTATATACACACACGCACACGCACACGCACACGCCACACAAACACACACACACACACACACACACACACACACACACACACACACACACACACACACACACACACACACACACACACACACACACACACACACACACACACACACACACACACACACACACACACACACACACACACACACACACACACACACACACACACACACACACACACACACACACACACACACACACACACACACACACACACACCACTGAACGGAAACACAGACACACACAACTCTACAAGCATGCGAACACAGTTCCGAAAATCAAGTATGTTAATATTTATTATGTCATCAACTCGCTGAGCACAATTTGTTAAATTGTGTAATTTTTTATCTCCAGAAAATCAAAACACAACATGCTCCCCATCAAATGGCGGCCAAAACAATTGCATGGCGTCTTCATGCGCAAGGGATCCTACAGTCACTGGCACACGCATATGTTGACAGTCGGCCACTAGAAATTTTAATCTGGGCACAGCATAAGTGTTGTGTAGTCCTCAAATATGGCTATATCTCAATGTTGATAGAGTGCCAACAGTTGAAGGTAGGCGTGTAGGGCGTGACATTGCTGATGAGGTTCTCTCCGTCCGAACCAACGAGTAGCCCTACGTACAGACACGCGGCCAACGACGCCATCGCTACCACTGCCTTAAAAGCGGAAAAATACAAGAACTGTACAGGATGGAGGAAATTTATTTCTTACCACACTGACAGGAGTTCTAGTGTCATTTGAATTCCTAACTGTAGTATGGTGAACAGGTGTGTGCTCGTTTTCTTTATAAACAAGCATCAACCTTCATCATATTACATGATATTCTACACGATTCCTGCAAACGTTTGCTTACTTTCACCTACCACTGTGATTGTCGGGGAATATTGGAATGTAGTCGTGTGATGTTGAGTGGGAATCCACAAGGCGGGTCCGTGTGTATTTATACAAACGTGTCGTATGAAAATGTGATGTTGCTATAATGTTCCGCAAATTACGAACCATGTTTATAAAGTGCTTATAACACAATTCACATCGTGTCGCTCGCATACACAACGTGTCTCGCTCGTAGACTCATCGTGTCTCAATCACATACACAACGTGTCTCGCTCGTAGACTCATCGTGTCACGCTCCAAGAATCACCGTGTCTGGCTCGCAGATTCACCGCTTCACGCTCGCCACGTTGCTTCGTTTTCTTCATATTGCGAGCCATGGATTTAAAGAGACCATAAAACTTTAAAAACAACACATCTTGTCTCGCTCGCAGACTCACCGTGTATCGCTCGCAGACTCACCGTGTCTAGCACGGGACTTGTTCATGTTTGCCACCTTGATCGACTTGTCCACAATTGGTTGATGCCTCAACACGTTGTTCAATACTACACTATATCGGTTGAGACGTCCTATGGACGAACAGGACATTAGTACATGTAGAGAACGCGCACGCACGCACGCACGCACGCACGCACGCACGCGCACCACAAACACGCACATACGCAGAGGCGCGCACCACAACCATGCACAAATATAAATGAATAAATATAATATTATTGGCACATTTCACTGTTTTCAGCCGACATTTTGTCACTCTTTAAATTTAATCTGTCATGAAAATAAGACGGTGGAAAATAGATTTAACATACGTGTAAGCCTGTACCTGTAACACAGATATGTGTGGCGCCGGAAACTGTAAAGCCGTGATGACATCTGGGACTCGGTAAGTTCTTCAGCCACAGCCATTTTCCTTCGTCCAAATTAGAGGTGACATAAACCACTATGATTTTACTGACATATTTATAAGAATATGGTTAGAAAATGCAGTCGTTTTGAAATAAGTATAATATATTATACACATATATGTAGATTGGAATTTGCGTTTATCACTAATTCACAAAACCGAAATCAGACATTAATGTCGTATCCTCTGTCACCTGTTGTGTTTTACTTCGACCTTACCATATCCAGTACCTTTTATCAAAGCATGGAGTGAGGAAACCAGGGAATCATTGACACCCTGAAATTAAGAATGCAATGCAAGGTAATAAACAGTTCGTGGGCCATTGTGATTCGAGGAATTGAGGGGTTCCCGGGCACATCATGGACACCCTGGATCCGACCGTGATTCGGGTATAAATTATAAGCATGAGAGGCACGGGACACTGTTTCTGAGGTGTCAACATTCGGTCGGGAAATACCACTTTTTTTCCCTCCACTTTTTGGATGAAATGTCCAGTTTTTCGTTATTTAAAAAAAAAAAAAAATTTACGCTAAAATCGATCTATGTGTTGCACACGAGTCCATCCTAAGCACATTTTATGTCTTTGGAGCCAATAAAGTTGAGCGGAGGAGGAAGTTTCCTGCTTTTTATGAGCATTTTACCGCTTTATCACGAGAACTTGGATACCTAAAATAAGGTGTGGCATAACACCCACAGTAAGAGCCATGCAGAGCTACCAAGTCTCACACATTTGGCGTGAGACTCACGCATTTGGCTTCCATCTCACGCACTCGCGCAGCTATTTGTAGATCTCACGCACATTGGCCGTTTCAATTAATAATTAATATAATCCCCTAGGTATATTTTTATCATCATCGGTGACGTCGCGCGTAATCGCCACTTTCACACACGATTATCGACAGACAGCCCGCGTGACAACCCATGTCTCCATGCCAGAGTGATCATGATCACGGGTATGGTCGGGGCTTGTTACGAGCGCTGGACCCTCGCCTCGTTGGCACATTGTCTGTCAAACTGGAAATGGACCGCCCACTGACATTTGAGCCAACAAACGATTTGCTTATTAAAAGTATACATTGGCACACAACCAGACACATCCTAGTAGTACCAACCTTGAAGCATTTAAGCCAGACGTGTGCAGGTTGGGTGAAAATGCTAGACGTTTACCATGTAATTTTTACTTTCGAAGTTAATAAAGACAGTGTGATAATTCAACGTGATGACCAGTTGTGTTCTTACATGAGAATAACTACGGTTCCGAGTGTTCTTTCTATAAAACTTGCTGCGTTCTTTTGAAATCGTCTAATATTGTTTATGTTTAATATGTATGTGGTCCCAGAAGACTGATACGAATGACACATAGGGAATTATCATATATCATGATGTTACCTTAACTGTTTCAGAACAATTGAAAATATTTCGTCCCGTATTTAAATAAACCGCAACTGCATAAATAATGAAAATGTTATCAATCTGTCAATTAGTTCCAGTGTATTATCAAAAGCTGTCCCCGATAGAAATTTGAATGAATAGAATTGCTTTCATCTGGTGCCCTAGTTGTTGGGAAACATAACACCATTTTTCAGTGTTTGGATCCTGCCAATATTTCTCGCATGTTCCTCTACACAACATGGCAGCTCTGGTCATAGACATGATAAGCTTTATGGAAATAACATACAATAAAAAAAATTATGTGTCAAACTGTGGTTAACTGTATGTCTTCATGTGTGTTGCTGTCATGTTGCTGTGAATTACGCTCGCCATCATTAAAGTTTATAACGTTATTAGATATTTTGCTTTAGAAAAGGTCGAAAAAGGGTTATTTTGTCCCTGAGACAACCAAGGTGTGGTACGCATGTATCATGTACGTAAATTATTTGCCATCACAACTCGTCCACTCTGCAATATGTTTCAGAATGCTGGCGTTTGACTGAAGCAGATGAGAGATAATTTTCAACCTTCCACACAACATATCTTTGAAACATCATGCCATTTTTCTGGCCACAAAAGATTTCTAACACAGAACTTCTGAAAGTAACTGCTCAGATTAATATGGATGACTTGTTCACCACAAGAATCAGCCAAGTTTTTACTAAACGAAGATGACAATACGGCGATAACAGCTGTGAGGTAAACCCCGAAGGACAACGAAAACGAGGTAGACTAAAGAAACCTGCGACTTTTGTGCTCTCTAACGGTGGTTTGACGTGCCAAAGTAGATGAGAAAATAATATCATTTAAGTGCACCTATTTCATGTTTTATGAGTTCCCACAATGTCCCACAATAAAATCCATAAACCTGCTCTTTTGAATTAGCGCGTTAGCATTGATACGCGATTGTTTCAACGCACGGCAAACGATTCGCGTTAAGTGCGTGTCGTACTTCCGTCGACACTCTCAAGCGATTTCACATTTACCTTGCAACAGAGGCGCCACGGGTTATTTCGGGCACCATATGTTCTAATTACAATGTAATTAACTCCAATTCTGATTGTAATACCCTATCAACTGAAACAGCGCTTCCGAATGAACTGTTGAAGGTCAGTGACAGCCACAAAGGGGTGGTACGGCTTCAACTGAATCGGAGCGAAGCTTTTGACATCGACCGACATAAACATGCAGCTTACACTCTATTATGAAAACACGGGCAACATCTTCTGTTGGGTCGAACGATATGCCTGTCATGGTTCGTTGCCTATATCCAGCACAGACAATACAGTAGTTCAGCTGCCCGTGAACATTCAAGAGATCACCAAATGAACTGCGGCTAGTCCAACAAGGCTTAATTACTGTTGACCGACCAGCACGTTCTTCAAATTAGTTTCTTACATAACAGTCCAGGCGAAGTTGGTGCTTCTGTTGACGCACCTGACAAAACCCATTTGTGAAAGACCCCACTTGCTGGTTTGCATGGCTTCGGATTCAATACACATTCTTGGCCTATGACACACACTGTATGCTTGATGCGGTGTTGTGCGTGACGTTGACAGCCAGTCGGGGAAAATTTGTGAAGATTGAAAAAGGTGTTCCAATACAAAGACGAACAAAAACAAAGTGTTCTTTATATGTGCACAGGAACGCGGTGACTAGCAGGAAACAGCGCCGTGCACGGGTGGCATTTCCCTCATGGCAGGCACGGCGACACTCTGAGAGGTTGGTACTGATCGAGTGATGTGTATAACAGCAGCTAGGCGATGGAAGTTTATTCCATCATGCACTTCCTTTATCTTCATAGCTTGAAGCTTTCAAGTTTATGCCTTGATTGTTGAAATGACTGTGTTTGTTTATTTATTTTTAAACTACGTTATAGCGAATCCACCTACGTTACAATATTGTGTCATATTATTTATTTTCTACATATCAATTGGTGAAATAACTCTGTATTGCATATCCTGTTTTAGATATTGTGTACTATTTTCTAGCAAATATTTTTATTGTCGCTGTTCACGCGATACATGAAAGATGTTCATCAACGGACTACCTGTCATGTGTGCCTCTTCGAGTTTTGCTAAGTGATCATCTACAAACAATTTCGGCTTTAATTCTCATTATATGATGAAAAGCTAGGTTTGTGAATAAAGGTCAGTTCGGTATTGTATATATATATATGATCTATTCCATTGTTGCACATTTAATTGGACCGGCAATTAATGTATTTGGGCATATATTTATTACTAGTGATATTTAATGGTGACAGATTCGTAAATTTCAGATTACTAACTCCATACAGCCCCTTCTGGGGACAGTAGCATGCTAAAGCGCCGTCGTTGTATATTTGCCCCTTATTTGATATGTGTGCTATATTTATATTTGTAATACTAATACTTGTACATATAAGGGTCAAATAAAGAGCATGTGTCTGCTTGTCTGTTGTAGGCGCCATCTTAGGTTGACCACTTCCGGCGGATGTACATAGCTATGATTGAATATGCATAATTCAATATCAATAAAATGGATTAGTAATATTATATACGCATTTTGTATCGTGTATGCTGGATCACCATATGATGTATTGTATATAATAAACATTCTAATGAATAAATATTTTCATTAGATGTCGTCACTTCAGTTAATTTAGATTGAACAGGTTTGAAAGACACACACCACAAATTCGTCTGTTTGTTCATGACATAGTATATAAGCAAAAGTAATTCCTATAGTTAATAGGTTGAGAACTATAACACACAGGGTTATGTCACAGTAGTCGGGTGGGAGACTACAGGCTTAGGGGTCGACATAGACTCTCCCTTGAATAGTTCAATAAAGCAACCAAAAGAGATCCTGTGTTGTGGAGGAGGTCCCACACACCAAATCTGTAAAGTGCTCCACTAATTGCCCGAGCCCAAGGCAGAATGGCAAAGCGTCACTCGCTTCACTGTCTTTTCTTTTTTCTGTGCATTATTTTAATCTTTTGACTGACATTTGCAATTTATGACAAACTAGTGTTACAATTAGTGTTACATTGTAACGCTTTTATTTGGGAACACACACACACACACACACACACACACACACACACACACACACACACACACACACACACACACACACACACACACACACACACGGACACACGGACACACGCACACACATCCTACACACTACACCACACCACACGCACACACACAACACACACACCACACACACACGCACTCACACACGCACGCACGCACGCACACACACACACAAACACACACACACACGCCCGACTAACTGGGGGCACACATCAAAACAGAGAAGTAATATTCGATGTAATTTTTTTATTTAAGGATATGACTTTCAACCTTGCACGGAGTGGCGTATTTGGGGGGGGATATATGACTGCCTTTGGCTCCAAGGTGCTTTTCATTACAACCTGTTGCGCCCCTACTTTATAACATGGTAAACTAATGGGTGACTAAGCTTGCCACCCCCCCCACCCCACCACCACCACCCCCACGTGGTCGTTAAACACACGTGTATCGACTGTATGACTTCTTCCTTTCGTCCAAGTATAATTTTCGTCCACCTATAAAAAAGCGACTTGTACAATCGTTTTTCTTTACTGAAATTCCTGTATCAGGCAATCGATTACGTAACTAATCATCGAAATTTCACCATGCTAATTGCCTGTTCCTGGTATCTGGATCGTTGTGTCATTTGTGGATTTTACGGATAGGCACGATTCGCAGATGATAAAACGAAATATAACAAATAAGTTTCTTCACAAAGTTGTTGTCAGTTGAACATGAAATGGCGTAGATTTCAATCTCCCGGACTAATATCTTTTGCTTGTTTCAAAATGATGGAAACTACGCAATTGTTGAAAGTGTCCACTCAAATTCTAAGTTGTTGTGCCCCTCTGTTTCCCCATGTTGAGCATTTATGCGCGCGCGCACACGCACGAAAGCACGCTCGCTAACACGTACATAGCCACGCACCCATGCTCGCACGCACGCATCCGTCCACGCACGCTCGCACGCAGTCACGCACGCCCGCACCAACGCACGATCGCACGCATGCATTCACACTCGCTCATTCGCAGGCACGCATGCACGCACGCACGCACGCACGCACGCACGCAGGCACGCAAGAATACATGCCCACATGCTCGCTCGTTCTCTCGCACGCATCCGCGCACCTAAGCTCACACTGGCTCCCCCGCATTTATGCGCACGCACACACGCACGCACACGCCCTCGCACGTACGGAAACACGCACGTATCCACGCACCCATGCTGGCTGGCACGCACGCACCCACGCACAATTCGCTGTCTCATTATCTCCCACTTTTGTCTTCTTATCTTCGTTATTGATGTACAACTACCGTAGATGAACTGCAGC
This sequence comes from Lamellibrachia columna, assembly GCA_963662155.1. Taxonomy (NCBI): domain Eukaryota; kingdom Metazoa; phylum Annelida; class Polychaeta; order Sabellida; family Siboglinidae; genus Lamellibrachia; species Lamellibrachia columna. The sequence continues at coordinate 23,267,613 of OY759270.1, read as the reverse complement.
TATTCTGTTGTGGGGTTGTTATCTCACTACTCTCCAGATGTCAGCGTTATCGTTTGGTTAGCCGAACCACTACAAAATCACACAATTGCCTACGCAGACACCAGCCAATGTCTACGAATGTCACGCTGTTTGAGTACTATTCATACAACTTACGTAGAGGAGTGACGTCACAAGACTACCGATATTTAATCTACCATTTTAAAATATGTGTTCTCCCACTGACATATTCAATGTGGATACATTTTCATGACACTAATATTACGTCGACACGGTAAAAGTTGTACTGTTCCCCCAACCCAATGCTTTAGCGAGGAACGGATTTTTGTGACACACATACTTCTAAACATACTTGTGGACCTCTAACAGTAGTCTCTCTACCACCCACACTCCCTCACTAAGCTCACAAAGTTCAAGTAATTACGTGAAACTTGTGAAAGCTATATTGTTTTTCCACTCCTCACATTGGGGGACGCATCGTCTGGTGATGTTTGGCCGTGCTGAGTACGATCTTTCAGCTGATTCGATGAGCGAAAACGAGGACGAGGGAGTGAGGTATGGGAGGGAGACTAATCCCATGTAGGGACGAGGGGAGAGCAAGCACTGAGATATGGGGAATATGGAGAAGATGGAATGTTACAATGAGTGGAAAGAAGAGCGAATACGGGAAAGATGGGAGGCCAACTGCGGGTAAGAGTGGCAAGTGAATGCTGGGACATGGGAGATCAAGTGTTGGGAGGAGGAACCAGTGAAAGTGGGGAATAGGGAGAAAGGTTGTTGGGAGAAGGAACCAGTGAATGTGGGGAATAGGGAGAAAATGTGTTGGGAGGAGGAACCAGTGAATGTGGGGAATATGGAGAAAAGGTGTTAGGAGAAGGAACCAGTGAATGTGGGGAATGGGGAGAAAAGGTGTTAGGAGAAGGAACCAGTGAATGTGGGGAATATGGAGAAAAGGTGTTAGAAAAGGAACCAGTGAATGTGGGGAATAGGGAGAAAAGGTGTTGGGTGGAGGAACCAGTGAATGTAGGGAATAGGGAGAAAAGTTGTTGGGAGGAGGAACCAGTGAATGTTGGGAATAGGAAGAAAAGGTGTTGGGAGGAGGAACCAGTGAATGTGGGGAATAGGGAGAAAAGGTGTTGGGAGGAGGAACCATTGAACGTGTGAAAGGTGTCATTGTGTTGCTGGCATTGCTGGTATTTGCTGGTTCGAATAAATCCGTGACCAAAATTAAGCAACACAGAAAAACGTTCTTCGTTAAGATTACATGTCAATACAGCGATGTGTGTTTTTGGGGATTTATTGAGTCTAGTTTACAAACATATATGTCGCATTGTAGTTGCAATTCGTTTCGAATACTTCGATCCTCCGTTGCCTGCGCATGTCGTCTCAACCACTACGCAGTGGCCGTCAGAGGGCGCCAACGTCCGTCGTAGGCCGTGGGTGTTTTTTAGAAGACGGTCTCAGCTTGCAGATCTTAGGGGTCATCCATAAAGTACGTCACGCTCGCTAGGTGGGGTGACCGAATAAGTGTTACGGAGCATTACATGGCTGGGGGGGGGGGGGTGTCTTGGTGATCGCTACGTTCGTTATTAAGACACTTTCTTGTTCGCCCAGCCGGTGATTTCAGACTGATAGCATTGATTGCCATGTCAGTTTTGGGGTCTATTTCAACAAAAGTCAAAAGGAAAGGGAAAGCCAACTGCACCGTGTATCAATGAAGTTTGTAAAGGCGCGATGTATAGATGTATGCATATTAGGTGGGAAGTCTCTCAAAACGAATGTAGTTTTAGGAGTGTACAGGCCAAACTTAAGTATTTCATATTTGCACAACATATGGGAATCTTTTTTCAAAACAAGCGTAGTTTTTCTTGGGGGGGCGCTACGAATCGTGAAAAGGGGTGGGGTATCAAAGATGTAAAAAAATAGTGTGACGTATTTTAAGGATGGCCCCTTATTTCGCCGGAGTCAGTGTCACATCCACATCCATTATCGCGTCCAACAACATCACGTAATCATCAAGGGTAATGCAATAAATCGACCGGTAATATAATAAATCGACCGGTAATTTAATAATCGACCGGTAATGTAATAAATCGACCAGTAATGTAAAAAAAAATTGGATGACAATCATTATGATGATGATGGTGTTAATAATGATGATGTAGAAGGTGAGGACTACTCCGAGGATTACAACCTTGTCGTGGTGGAGTAGTTTGTGTGCCTCAGTGATCCTGAGAGCTGTGCCGGCTGGGATACGTGTATCCCTAGTAGGTTTAACCATTGGTCGAGGGTGAGATTCCAGACTAAGAGTGATCCATGGTCCTCCAGGCTGGGGGTTGGGCGGCAGGCTAACAACCTGCTCCCGTAAAAACAACAGATGTTACAGAAACATGTACAAGAAATCCAGCCTTTCTGATGGGTGATATTGGCGCTCGTTTTTCGACAGAGGATAGCATGAATGGTGATCGCCAAAGCCGTAAGAAAGCTAACACCAAGATAGTGCCGTTAGTACATCCACGAAAACAGATCAAGGTTGCGTGTTGGAAAGTGAGGACGATAAACGCAGCTGGTAAAACTGAGCAAATTGTAGATGAAATGAACAACAATGGCATAGACATACTGGGAATCAACGAGAGTAGGTGGACTGGAACAGGAAAAGTCAGACTTGAAGGAGGGGAGACAGTGTTGTATTCTGTTGTAGAGATCAGGCACGAGTTTGGTGTTGGGATGATAATATCTAAGAAGAACAGGAACACACTTCTCGAATGACATCCAGTGAATTATTACTGTTAGATCGATCGGAAGACCAAAAGAGACGTGGCGGCGAATGGTGTAAAAAGAACGAGATGCGTTTGGGTGGAAATCATGGGCAGAGGCGGCACAGAGGGCGGCTGACAGGCCGGAATGGCGGACTCTTGTACATGCCCTATGTGACGCATGGCGCCCAAGGGATCCGTAAGCCGTAAGTAAGAAGGCGATGATGAGGGTGATAAACGATTATGATGATGACGACAATTAAGGGGTCATCTTAGTGATGATGATGATGATTATGACGATGATGATGATAACGATTATGATGATGCTGATGATAATGATGATGATGATAATAATAATGATGATAACGGCGGTGATGATGAGGGTGATAAATGGTCATGATGATGATGAGGAAGAAGATGAAGACAATTAAGCGGTTTTAGTGATGATGATGACGAAGATGATAACAATGAGGGTGATCATTATTACGATTATGAGGACGAACACAATGACACCCTCAGTCTCACCATCTTGCTCCTCCTCCTCATCGTCATCATCATCCTCATGTTCACCCTTATAACTGTTAACCATGCTGACACCCACTCGACGTTCACAAACCTATGATTAACATAGGAATCTCAGAGCGAGTGAGCCGCAAGTTTTCTGGGATATGGAATGCCGTTTGTATAACCTCCCAGGTAACGCACGGCAGTAACTACATGTTGGCAAACAATAGGACCGAGTCAGACAGAGTGGTAAGGAAGAAGGGGGGGTCATTAAAAAGGGTCGCCTCAACAAATGAAAGAGATAATCTACACTCAGTTAAGGGATCATCTCAAACAATTATTTAAGAGATCACTAAAAATGCTTAAAAAGAAATACCTCATCATCATTTGATCAAATTAAGGGGTCATATCAAATAACTTAGGAGAAATCTGAAAATGTAACGTGATATTATATTAGAAACTTAAGCTTAACCGCAAAATAATAAAATAAGAGATCAGAAGAAACAATTAGGGGGTTATCTAAAAAATTAAAGTTAAGAGCAATGCCAGTCAACTAAAATGTTCATTTAGCGATTAAAGGGCACCTAAAATATTTTAAAATATGACTAAAATTAAGGGATTTTATCAAAAACAGGAAAGGTTAATCTAAAAATGAGTCATTAAGGGGTCATTTAATAACTAGTCATTACAAATTAACTAGCTGATCGTCTCAAAACATTATGGGGTCATCTCATAAAATCAAGTGATCGTCTCGAAATAAAGTTAGATAAAATGAATAGGACTTCTCAAAAAAGTTAAGGGATCGTCACAAAATTTTATATGTTGAATTGCTCGCTTAAATCCATTGATATTTTTTCTACATATAATCAGTACATGTGTGCGCTGTAGATACAGACTAAATGTCAAAACTATTTTCTTGCATAATTCGGGTCAAATACATCAGACGGCCTCCTTAGATTTATGTTCTTTGATTACATGATAATAAAATATAATTACGGTATGTATCTGTTGCGGAGTTACGCGACCGAGCACTGGCAGCGTGCAGGTGGATAAGAGAAGAATCGCCACGCCATTTTGCGGTTATGTTCTAGTAAGACGTCCGCGCTTACTGCCATTGTACTCAGACGTCCGCGCTTAATGCCGTTGTACTCAGACGTCCGAGCTTAATGCCTTTGTACTCAGACGTCCGAGCTTAGACGTGGGAACGCAGGAACACGTGAAAATACCAAAACGGACCGCGGGAACGCCTGAGTATATAACGATGGGGGCGGGCAAAATCAACCCCTTGCGAATCGTACAGTACGGATCATATATTCACGACATCGATGTAGGAAAGAGAGAAAGTGAGACGGAAAGAGAGAGAGAGAGAGAGAGAGAGAGAGAGAGAGAGAGAGAGAAAAGAAATAATTTTCATTCGGAAGTAAGGTGGAGCAACGTGTCATGTTAATTTGTCATTATTTTGTTCACATTGTTAAGATAAATTATATTTTCATTTGCACGTCATTAAGCGATATATAGGCAAACCTTTATTTCATCCGTCAACAGCGTCGTATATAAACACGTCTTGCCACAATACTTTTTTTCAATTGCTGTAGGATATGTGATTTTCAATCTCACTTGAGTAAGATGGCGCAACGTGTCACGCTAATTAACGGATCCATCACTATGTGTGTCCGCATAGTGGCGCTTGTAGCTCTTTAGTTTGCCTGGTAACATGTATTTTGTTTAAAAAAAATAGTTGATGTCGGGTCTGGGGCGATGGATTGCCCCCGAAATCACCCTTTGAAGTGGGCAAAAAAGTACATTTATTTAGGAGAACGACGCCAAGGCTAAACCAGACATCCACTTACGTTTACTAAATTATACTTAAAATAAGATTCTCAGAACGATTCAGCAGCTTGTTTTCTGGGAGGACATATGGACTGCTGTTTATATATCCTCTTAGATAGCATACGGCAATAATAATAATAATGCTTTGTGATGATCAGCTAGTTCATTGTTAAATGACCCCTTAATGACTCCTTTTTAAATTATCCTTTAATTTGTTTTTGATAAAATCACTTAGTTTTAGTCATATTTTAAAATATTTTAGGTGCCCTTTAATCGTTTAGATTAACATTTTAGTTGACTGGCATTGCCCTTAACTTTAATTGTTTGAGATGACCCCCTATTTTATTTTCAGCTGATCCCTTATTTTATTATTTTGCGGTTAAGCTTAAGTTTCTAATATAATATCACATTGCATTTTCAGATTTCGCCCAAGTTTTTTATATGACCCCTTAATTTGATCAAATGATGATGAGGTATTTCTTTTTAAGCATTTTTAGTGATCTCTTAAATAATTGTTTGAGATGATCCCTTAACTGAGTGTAGATTATCTCTTTCATTTGTTGAGGCGACCCTTTTTAATGACCCCCTTCTTCCTTACCACTCTGTCTGACTCGGTCCTATTGTTTGCCAACATGTAGTTACTGCCGTGCGTTACCTGGGAGGTTATACAAACGGCATTCCATATCCCAGAAAACTTGCGGCTCACTCGCTCTGAGATTCCTGTGTTAATCATAGGTTTGTGAATGTCGAGTGGGTATCAGCATGGTTAACAGTTATAAGGGTGAACATGAGGATGATGATGACGATGAGGAGGAGGAGCAGGATGGTGAGACTGAGGGTGTCGTTGTGTTCGTCCTCATAATCGTAATAATGATCACCCTCATTGTTATCATCTTCGTCATCATCATCACTAAGACCGCTTAATTGTCTTCATCTTCTTCCTCCTCATCATCATGACCATTTATCACCCTCATCATCACCGCCGTTATCATCATTATTATTATCATCATCATCATTATCATCAGCATCATCATAATCGTTATCATCATCATCGTCATAATCATCATCATCATCACTAAGATGACCCCTTAATTGTCGTCATCATCATAATCGTTTATCACCCTCATCATCGCCTTCTTACTTACGGCACACTTTCCAATTTTCCCCCTTCAGTATGACTAGGGGATTTCGCAACGATAGATTGCGTCCATCTGGTATGGTAGGGATAACAAATCGAGGTGCTGAACACTGAGGGCCTCCCACAGGTAGAGGGCCTCCAACAGGTAGAGGACCTACCAAAAGTTAAAGGCTTACCACATGTTGAGTGCCTACCAATAGTTGAAGGCCCCACCACACATTAAGGTCCGATTGGAAACTGAGGGCCAACTGAAGACTGGGGGCCAATTGGAGAATGAATGCCAATTGAAGATTGAGGTCCAATTGGAGACTGACGGCCAATTGAAGACTGGGGGCCAATTGGAGACTAGGAGCCAATTGAAGACTGGGGTCCAATTGGAGACTGATGACCAATTGGAGACTGAGGGCCAACCGTTGACTGGGGGCCACCTGAAGACGGAGGGCCAACTGGAGACTCGGGATCAATTGGGGATTCAGTGCTAACTTGAAACTCGGAGCCAATTGGAGACTGTGGGCCTACTGGATACTCGGGATTAGCTGGGAATTCAGTGCTAATCCACGCAGTATGCATCAGCTGTTGCCGTGTGTTGGCTTATTTTAGCTACATGTGGCAACTTTGAACACTGTTCAGAATTGTAAAAAAATACGTTCAAAGTTTCCCCACAACATATTAACTTGTTACTGCCACATGCGATCATTTTATAAAATAAAACAAGTCCATTACTTCACAGATGTATAACCCACGTTGTCTTGCAAACATTTAACGTTTTGTAATGACTACCATTCAGTAATTCCCTCGGGATTGCTAAAATGTTTATTAAAGCAGGATTGCACCAATACAATCTTAAATACATTATACCGAAAAATTATTTAGAGATATTGCTGACTGAATCTTTTCTGAATTGTTTTCATAGTTTCCCCACTGTTCAAAGTAGCCCCGGTTTACGGTATGGTACATGTCTGGTATACCGTGGTTTACTTGTTTCTAAACACCGTGGTATTTTACAATGTTTACCTGTTTCACAACATCAAGGTATACCACGGTTTCCATGGTATATCATGATATTTTACCCTGGAATACGATGGTATATTTTCATAAGGGACCACATAATTCCAGCAGACGATGCCATGTAGGCCCGCGTTTATCTATTGACCTGCATTCCTGTCACAACAGTTAAGCCGACCGCACCGATTAAAGCCGCACGGGGGGTGAATTGTAAAGCGCTTTGAACACTCCTGAGGACTGGATGCCGCCCACTATATGAACGTATCTCTATCAACAATGAAAGCCTAATCAGAAATGCTGCCGGCGCTCATGAGTAAGGAGCTATCTTGTCATCGGAAGGTTCACGAGAAAACTACGTCATAGATCCACCTGGTAACAATACGATGTGCCTCAAATGAACGTACATGTGTGGAGTGCTTAAGCCGGCAGGAGGGTGCGCAAACTCATTAATTAATTAGTTATGTTTCCCATTGATTGGTTGCTTGATTAATTGGTTGATTGACTGATCGATCGATCGGATCGATTTATTAAATTTGTTCAGTACATGTAATACACTGGCGTTCATTTGGGATATACCGGCACGGCGCCTCCCATTGATGGGGAGCTTACCTCGGGACTAGTTCACGGTTGGAACAGCAGGTCGACTGTCAGCGTAAACAGTGGACACAACTTGCCGACATATGGGTATAGAAAGACTGGAATGCTTGACTTTAGGATGAGCCACTAAAAGGCCGTAATTTCCCTACAATTGTTGTAAATTCCATAGAAACATACTAACCATTGGCTGATACATGTGGTGTCCATCAAGTGCCAGGACACTCCCTTTTATTGTGGTCGGATTTTTGTATCAAGTCAGAATTTGTTGTCAAGACGCCGCGAGGTGGCGCACTCCTGCACTTGTTCCTCAGAAGAGAACATTTCTAAAATGGAAACGTAGGACATTGGAACACATAACTGTCATACGTAAATTAGCCGATGCCAATGATTTTACTTGCCACAAGACTATTCAGCCAGGAAAGCTGAAACATTTAAAATGTCGGACTTTTGGCAATGAGATGTTGTAGTATGAATTGGAGTTGAAAACGCGTAGGCATATTGTAGTGGTGACATTCTTGATACACCGTAGGCGTATTAATATTTTTCGAAATCTGGTCATTTTGAGACATGAATAAAAGAGCTGGAGGCAAGTGTTTTTCACCAAACTATTCAGAACATTGGCAACACATTGCCATTGGATGTCACGAAGGCTTATAATGTTTTATGGTCACATGTTCTTTCAATCATGCAAAACGTTAATATTTACAACCAAAGGGAAAAATAACTGCGTCCTTCCGTCGTCTGTAGAACGTTTCACCACGCTGTGTACAGGGCTACTGCTGAGTGAACGCCGATGTGGGGACCGCGAGATGTAGGCCAGACGTCATTGTTCTCTTAATCATAATACTTTATATGCATTACACAAGTAAAGCATTATTCCCGGCAGTATCAATTACCACCGATACAACATTTCTTTGTACAAGTCCCAACACGCAAATAATAGTAGACGCCGCCAGTATATCAGTGCGTTCTTTCATCTATGTTAACGTTGGGTTATTGGTGGTGGTTGATGTCTAAATATGCACAGCTAAATTGTTAGCTCCCAGACAAAACGTTTATAGCTGAACAACTCGTACGCGATAAAGGGTTTTAGACATTTGCGGTGTCGGTGACATTCAAACAAACCGAATATCAATCCTCAAATACACTGTTTTTGTCCCCCCCCCCTTTACAAGGCCCCTACCACAAGTGGCATTTCCAGCAAACCTGCAGTCACTAGCCTAAGAGACACCAGGTTCAGACGTGTGTGAATTAGTACATGTGTGAATGGGGAAATTGTAGACACGAAACAGTAGACACAACGCAATTGGAAAATACCAACTACCAACTGGGGTGGGCAGTGGGCAGTGGGCAGGTCGGTCAGGCAGGCAAGATTTGGAGGGAAGGACTAGACAATAGAATGTCCACTGATTATCAGTTGATGGTTAATCATGGCTTGATTGCCTCTGCAAAAATGTCTAAAGTAAACATTTGGGGCTGGCTACTTCCAGCCAAGTGAACTCATGAGGCCATTAGATCTATGCAAAAGGCTGCATTCATGCAAAAAATATGCACCTGTAACATCTGTATTATCTATGTACTATGTAGTAGTAACATGTACTGTGTAAATGTGTGTGCTGTGTATGCGTTGCTATGCAATGCATTATGCAGGTATACAAACACATAGTATACTACATACCCAGAGAATTCAACACCCCTTTTATCCTCAGCAATAACGATGCAATACTTGCATAGTTAATTGTCGAAACAAGCATCAACAACTTTTAACATGTGAAAAAATGCTGCATGAAACCTTTGGAATCTTTCCAAAAAATATTTATCAAATCACTTGCTGAGGGGACTTTACGACAGCACTGGAAAAGGGGAAACATCACCCCAATATTTAGAATCACGGAGAGTTGCTCACCGGACAGTTGCTCACCAAGGAAATGGAAAAGCGGACAGCTGCTCACCCTGTGTTAATGTTATTTGATGTACAACAAACGAAAAAAGTAGGAATTGCGGAAACACGGTTTATTGGGGGAACTAACGTAAAAATGTAATTTCCCTTCCTTCCGATCCTTCCGTTTCTGTTACTATTAAAACGACCACCAAGAGGCGCCAAATTTCTCCTTATATATTTTAGTTATATATTCTGTGATATCTATGTACATCCTGTGGTATAATTAACAAAGGACACTTCCAGACGATCAACATTTAAAAACTCAAAAATATCAGCTTCACAGAAAGTCCGTTTGGCGTCGCGGTAATCGGCGTTGCTGCTACAAATGTCATTAATTAATTTTAGCATTATATAACGGGTAAACTTTACGTTTGGTCCGATTTTATTTATTATAATTTTCTACCTTTATTATCATTATCTATATTGCCTAAAACCTCAAGTTGTAGTATTTAATAGGATGGCTATTATGACATGTATGAGTTCTTGTGTGAATGTCTGGAAGCCGTACTACTGAATCCATTTGGATAGCATGATATCTACGAGGAGGTTGCATTGACTGGCAGTTGGGACCAGGACGAAGGGTCAAGGGCTGCTAACCAGACTCACTTCGTCACATACCATCATCGCATTCCTCATCACCAATAATGTTTTTGAGACTGTCAGACCCATGGCCCCCAAGCTTTAAAAGAGGGTCTCAGACATATATCAAGCTTACAGTATGATCGACCAAGCACTACCTGCACGATCTGGCAATCCTGTTTTGTGATCACCTATTTATGCAGCTTGTTGTGTAATGGTTAATAGATCTGCCGATGAACAACAGTTATTAAAACACAGCTAATATAAACATATTTTCTAGTATCTAGTTGTTCCCAGCACCCGCAAAGTTCTATTAACTGACTATAGTCTTTATAATTACATTGTGGTTAGAAAGTTATGTTCTTTTGAGGTCTCATTCAATTTGTTAGCCTTTTCAGAACTTTATCGCCAAGCTCACCTCAGTGATTCTTTAACATCCCAAATTGAGACGGGACTGACATTAACGTGATCTCCGAGTTACCAGGGACACACAGTCAACAATGTTGAGAGCCAGTTTTTGTCATCACATGTACCGTGTCCGGTTTGCGTCTTTAATTCACAACTTTGGCGGATGTGCTAATCACTACATTTATATTTTGGGGTTTGTAATATAAGTACACAACTTCAGTTAGTTATGTCACACTGTTCCTCGTTCTATGGTGTATGTATTTTTATGATGCGTTTTAATTTACATGGCGCAAAGGTAACAGGAAACATTTTAATCTACCAGTTTGCACTCACTGTTGTTATATGGCACTACTACTACTTTTAGCAGAATGTCTCCCGATTCAAATTCAGATCACGAATGGAATGGGGCACTTTATACAGAGTAGTTTAAAATGCAACAACAGTTTGGATAGCGCTCTTGAGTTGGTAATCTAGCCCTCCGAGGTATTGGTTCATATATGTCTAAAATTCTCAGTTACACCTTTTCCCATTTCAGACACGATGCCACTACTTTCTGTAATATGAAACCTAGCTACTTTTATTATATCATTCAGAACCACTATCAGAAGGGGCTGGATGAGAAACTATTAAACACAGTTTCCTTGGCAAAGTATGTGCTGAATAATATAGAGAATGCGTGTAGCACGTTTTAGTCAAATACGTGTTAGTCTCTTTGTGTGCAAAGATACTTCAATTGTAATTGAATTGTACACATTGTCGTACGAATAAATACATAATTTTACTCTTACTACACTACCGTGCCTCTAGTTTACAATAATGCCGAAATAGAAATTAAAACGATTACGTGTTGTTTTAGTCACTTGTGGCATACTCGTTTTTTTATTAAACATTTGTATTACTATAGTTGTTTTAGTCAATATTGCAATAAATGGCACATAACAGATGTTTAATGTTGTCTTTTCGTTTAGACATTTTCAGACACACCGCATTTTCTTCGTAGGAACAGGGCTACCTACATGTTAAACGAAACAAAATCCGCTGCGTTTTGCCGAAACTCTAGACTCAAAAGTAATTACACCTCGTCTACTGTAGATTTGACATTCGAAGTTACACTTATGTGACGAATACAAGAAAATACATAGGATTATTTTATCACGATTTTTATATATTCAGCAAATCCGTATTAAAACAGGACACGGCCAAAGCCGTATTCCTCCCCAAAATCCGTATTGTATACGGACAATACATACGACGTCGCAAGTCTGAATTTTGGGTCGATTACATTAGGCCTTATCACGCTTAAAACCAGATTATGGGTGTCCAAAATTACACTATTTCAACTGTTTTGTCTAAAAAAACGTCAAATGGTTGGGAAGGGGGATACCCCCTCCCTCCACCCCCACGAGACTCGTTGCGCGTCATACATTACCTTGGAACCCCCCCCTTTTCTAAACCCTGGATCCACCCCTGAAGACAGACACGTGACAGACATTCCCCAAGTGTTTCATATAAGGACAGACGTGTGACAGACATTCCCAAATGTCCCGTATAAAGACAGACATCTGACAGACATTCCCAGGTGTTTCGTATAAGAACAGACGTGTGACGGCATATCTACCGCTTTTAATGATGTAACGGTGATAGATTAGATCAATATCTGGCGCCGAAGTCCTCGCGCCGCGGCCGCGAGGGGAGGGTGTAGAAGGGGGCTTCCGGTCCTGGTGTAAAAAAAAATCAATTTTAGAGTATTTTTATTTAATTCTGGTGCATTTCCTATGTGAAGTGATGTGGTTTGGTCGTATATTTGGATTCGAAATGATTAATTTTAACTGTACCCTTGGAATTGCGATTTGGCGGTAGATTTTGGATTGAACACAGTAAAGCGGTAGATAATGTAAAATTGAAGACAAAGTGGTAGTTCTACCGCCAAAGCGGTAGACTTGGCAGCTTTGTATAAATACATGATCAACTCGCGATGGTTACGGGCACTGCCACTGCCACTGGCACTGGACGAAAGAGGCGCTCTCGAAACACTGCAGTCACCAGCCGTAATCTTTTACTTAACATTATTAGGGCTTTATGCTGACGGTTTTCCTACATTTTTGTACCTAAATGCGTTCCTTGTATAATACCGCATACATAATACTGTAAAATAGTTCATATATAAACAAAAAGATTGTGTTTAGGCCGCTTTTAATCAGTTTTATAGATCAAAATAGGAGAACCGATTGCATAATAAAAATGGCGCGCGTGCGATTTGCGCACTAGTCACGCCTCGGTGACGACGGTGCCACCAGAACCGCGATGTTTGTGCGTATAGTGCATACAATTATGCAACGTAAAAAAACGAAGAGAAAAAATAGAGAAAATAGGGTAAAGATGCATTAACCTGGCCGAAATTATTAACGCTATTAAATGACAGTTTTACCTCAAGCAAGACACTTGTTTATGAGTAAGATTTAAAGATATTTGCACGATCTGTGAACTTTTAATAATTTTTTGATATATGTGCGATGTCTTTGTTTTTTTTACATTATCTTATATTTTCGAAATATTTGTCGGTGGATTTTTTTGGGATTTTCAAAATTAAATTGAACTCTACTTTTTTCCCCTTAGACTGCGTACAAAATATTTGTCGGTGAAATAACCTGTCCGGTTCGATTTTTGGGGGCTTTTGAACATTAATTTGTCGATTTTTAGAGTTTTTCGTAACATTAAGTCATGATATAAAACAAATAGAAAGATAAGTTTGCTCAATGCTAATAAAGTTCCATTAAATAAATAAACTAAATTATATCATGTCTTGCAAAAATGACAGGCGCTGCAGATGTAGAAATCATGTTTTTTTTGCAAATTTCCAGTTGTTGATCGTAAGTGTAAGAATAGTAAAAAAACATGAGGACACATTTTGAAGAAGATATTAATATTTTATTAAATAGTATTTGTTTTATTCCTGATCTCATCCATCCATCTCAGGTGTTGTCTTTCATCTATCGCTTGCATGCCTCCTTCTTTTCGTTATTATCATACTGAAGGGACGATGCACAAAATACATAGCTATGATAGTAAAATGCATCCCCGATAAGCTTTAATGACTTTGATATAGGAATGCTACTCTTTACTGGGATACTATATGAGTCAGAGTATAGACTACTGCTAAATTAACAAAATTACGTATTTGTGTATAATATATATAAAACCAACATCTCAATTCAATGATAGCAAACTCTTCCACAAATATGTGGGTAGCCCTGAAAAGAACTGTTTGGTTTGTGTGTGGCTCTGAAAAGAGCCGTTATTGTTGTTGTCTTCGGGTGGTTTAGAACCGATATATCGGTGATATATGGGCACAAATGTTGTGGAAGGCTGTTGACGACGGTCTTGTACGAGCTCCATGTAGCCGACTCCAGGCGTTTTTGAAGTGTCGCAGAGGCCGAATACCCACTGGTCCGATGCAGGGACTCGACCACGATGGTACTTGGGCTTGTGCCGGAACAATGACTCGTCGATCTGCACGATGACATTAGCCCCACCGAGAGCTACTGGATCGTTGATGAGATGTGCGGAGCAGACCTCTCGCAGAAAGAGGAAATGTTGCTGCACGCACTGACGAGACACACCAAGTGTTTCTGCAGCCGTCTTCACTGGCGAATTCTGGGCCCACAGATAGACCATGTGGATGTACTTCTGAAGGGGTACGCTTACAGTGCATTTCTGGTATACGAGAATTGCGCATTTCTGGTATATACCAGCATTGCGCCTTCAAGCTGACTTGATCCCATAAAAGCTCAGTTACAATTACAGCACTAACAAATTAATTACAATTACCTGTCATGGGCGACCACCCGTCTTGGGCAACCACCCGTCTTGGGCAACCACAATCCTAGGCACGGATTGTTTCTAGCAACTATCGTATGCACGGGCAACTGAATCAGCTTGACTCAAGCTGATTCAGTTGCCCGTGCATACGACAATATGTTCAATACATTAAAAACTATTGCTATTTTCATATAAATGAAATACAGTCCTCAGCATTCCGGGTCACAAGAAATGGAACCAAAATTGTATAGACATCAATGCTAATTTTCAGAGATCAAAAAGTGGAATAACTTCGGAAATAATGTAGATATCAACAAAATTCCAAAAGTGTTATAAACTTTATAGGACACTCTATCCTGTGGAACCATTTAAATGATCATCTGATCGATTTGAATTTTTTTTTATATACCTAGCTTGAGCCCCTGTAACTGATATATATATATATATAAGGGTATGCAACTAGGAATGACCCCACTCACCTTTCAACATCCGTATCTCGGCGTTGCGATGCGTAATCCGAATACTATGACCTTACACAAATGTCCCAATGAATAAACTTTCACTATACCTACTTGTCATTAAAAACATATATGGATTTCTTATGAAAAGCGGTACGTTAACGACTGTACGCACAGATAACCCATACCGCCGCATACAGTAACGTGACAATGTTACCGGAAGTGAGGTGCAAAATCCCTTGTTAGCCAAATAGTCTACCCACATTCGCCACTTCCCCTTTTTTGTTCAGTCAGACCAAAACTAATTTACTAGTTTGTTCGATGATTTCATCAAAACTATCTAACAAATTTGCACAAATGATCTAGCATGTCATGGTCGATATCAGGTGATTCGATTTGTGTGAAACGAGATTAAATGAGATGAGCAAAAAATTAAATTGAAGACTGCACCTTTAAGTGATGCCCACCCATTGGGTACTTTATGGTTAATTAGTTAATTACCAATGTAGAAACATTTGGTAGAGTCAGTGACTATCATTTTTGATCTACCAGCTGGAGATCCTTTCAAAGGCTTTACTATATCTTTCCACGCAGACGGAACGAGAGTCACTGAAGCTTCACGTGGAAAGCCTGCAGAGGGAGCTGGCATCTTCTGCCAATGAGCAGACGCGCTTGACAACGCGTGTGCATGAGCTCGAGAAAGAAGCCGTGAAGCTGAAGAGTCGAGCGGATGAGGTCACTCATCGCAGCAAGGTCGAGATGGCCACACTCAAGATGGACATGCTCAAAGACCGCGGCGAGTTGGAACGAGAACGTGACCGCCAGCGCAACCAGGTGGAAGGTCAGTTAACTAGAGCGTGACAGTGACAAAGGTGGTCGATGTGCACTTTTAGGGTGCAAAGTCTTTATCCTAATATCATACTATATTGTATAAACTACTGGTATGTATTATCATATGAGCATTAACAGCGGAGGCTGGTGCATTTTGCAGTGCTATATGGACTAGAAAAAGTGTCGTAAAATGCAATATTTGATAATAATATCTGTCCTTTGTGTACCTCAAAAGATGTGGTGTGATGGAATAAAATGAGGTAAGAATTAAGTTATAAAGCCATAATAATACATGTCCAGTCAGTAAAGGATTACCAGCCATGTCAGCACATTCACAATTGTTGTCGACAATTTTGTAATTAATTATGTTGTTTCAGAGTTGACTTGCCAGATGGAGACACTGAAGCTGACATGCGAGAACTACACGCTGTCATTGGACGAGAAGGAGCGAGAGTTGGTGAAGAGTCTCCAGGCGTTGCGGGCAGAGGAGTGGCAGAAACAACACGCTCTCGAGAACGAAAAGTACTTGCTCTTTCACTAAGTCATGTTCACAACTTCACGGTGATGTTTCTTCTTGGCTGTCTTCGGTCCAGTATTAATGCTATTTTCTGTAATTAAATTAAATACAGTAATTTCGCAAAATTAAATCTTAAGAAATTACTGCGGTGGAAATTTGTAATTCTTGCATCTGTGTTTCTTAATGTTATTTTTGGTGCAGAATAAGTTTTCCTAACTTAATTATCAACTACTCAGAATTTCTTTTCTGGAGCAGAATCAGTAATACTTTGATAGGTCATAATTTCCTGCAGAAAATAGTTATTTGTAACACATCCATTGTATAAACGAAGGATATCAAATACTCTAGGGATGGTTTTGTCCGTAATGGTAATTTATTGGGGAGGACCCCAAATGTTCCAGTCCCCTGATCCCTAAAATGTTCTTTACCAAAACCTGAGCACTATAAGGTACAACTTAATCGCATGCATACTGCCACTGGCCACATTTCTAAATCCCTTGGTTTCCCTAACATGGATCCGAAGGGGTGACGGTGACAGATTGAGTGACCTTCGGCTATTTCCCTGTAGTCTGGAGTTGGAGAGCAGACTCCAGGAGACGTCTCGGCGGAGCACAGACAAAGAGCAGCAGCTGTAGAGAGAGCGAGAGAGGATGGAGGTCCCGATGAGGGAGCTTGCAGACACGAAGGAAGCGGCCGAGAAAGAGGCACTCGTTGTTCGGTAAGTCACAATGTCATTCCTGATGTGGTCACTCCACCTCTTCAGTGGTCTTCCTCTCTTCCGCTGTCCTTTGAAGTCTTGTTTGTAAGCTTCCCTTACAATGCGGATGGTGAGACTTGATCGGAATAAGAAAGCTCTAGGTCAGTTAAGCAATAAAAAATGCTATATGTATTTATATGGCAGTATAACAAATTTCAAGTCAAACATTTCAACCAGGTCTGTGGTGTTTTGTCCTGAGTGCCTAGTTGTATTGCACTGGACTCTCTGAACGACGAGACTCTCCTGTGGAAACCTGGGCTTGAAACTCACTAGCCCCGATAGAAGCTTGGTCAACTGGCATTGTACCCAGATGGAATGTGAACTGTGATTTGCTTGCACTAAGGAAACTGGGTTTAAGTGCTGGCTCGGGGAACAGATTTATAGCTGTCACGACTCAGCCAACCAGAGAAATGTTAACTATCTCGTGAAATCGAAGCGCTTTTTACTTCACCCACTGTCTATAGCCAGGTACTCATTTATACAACTGAGTGAACTGACTATAGCCAGGTATTCATTTATACAACTGAGTGAACTGTTTATAGACAGGTACTCATTTATAGTGAACTGAGACAATGTGGAGTGAACAATATTCCTCAAGTTTCGAAACGGCAGCAAGAGGATTTGAACCCAGGTTCTCTCAATTGAGAGTCCCATGTTCTAACCACTGAGCTACTGCGCCCCAAAGAGTATCGTTACTGTTTCCTGCCACCAGGACAAAGCTGCAGCACCAACAGTCACTGACTGACCAGCTGGAACGGGAACACGCCGAGAACTCAGAGCTGAGAGTGAGGCTGCATCGCATTGAGACACAGTACACGAACTACGTGAACAGCGAGCAGGAGTTGAACGAGCTCAATGAGAGGCTGACCATACAGGTGAGAGTTGTGGTGTTGTCATAGCAATGAGCTCAACGAGATGCTGACCGTGCAGGTGAGAGTTGTTATAGCAATGAGCATAGTCATAGTAACTAGGAATCGTAGTCTGATCATGTCATAGCAACGAGCTCAACGAGATGCTGACCGTGCAGGTGAGAGTTGTTATAGCAATGAGCATAGTCATAGTAACTAGGAATTGTAGTCTGATCCGACTGTGAGTACAGGTGCAGCAGTTTTTGCAATAAACCTGTTGCTGTTCTGATGCACAGGAAGAGTGGAAGAGTTCCGCAGTGTTTACACTAGCGACGTTACTAGAGACCAGTCCAACGGTGGAAGAGTGCCGTAGTGTTTACACTAGCGACGTTACTAGAGACAGGTCCCGCAGTGGAAGAGTGCCACAGTGTTTACACTAGCGACGTTACTAGAGACAGGTCCCGCAGTGGAAGAGTGCTGCAGTGTTTACACTAGCGACGTTACTAGAGACAGGTCCCACAGTGGAAGAGTGCCACATTGTTTACACTAGCGACGTTACTAGAGACAGGTCCCGCAGTGGAAGAGTGCCACAGTGTTTACACTAGTGACGTTACTAGAGACAGGTCCTGCAATGGAAGAGTGCCACAGTGTTTACACTAGCGACGTTACTAGAGACAGGTCCCGCAGTGGAAGAGTGCCACAGTGTTTACACTAGCGACATTACTAGAGACAGGTCCCGCAGTGGAAGAGTGCCGCAGTGTTTACACTAGCGACGTTACTAGAGACAGGTCCCGCAGTGGAAGAGTGCTGCAGTGTTTACACTAGCGACGTTACTAGAGACAGGTCCCACAGTGGAAGAGTGCCACAGTGTTTACACTAGCGACGTTACTAGAGACAGGTCCCGCAGTGGAAGAGTGCTGCAGTGTTTACACTAGCGACGTTACTAGAGACAGGTCCCACAGTGGAAGAGTGCCACATTGTTTACACTAGCGACGTTACTAGAGACAGGTCCCGCAGTGGAAGACAGGAAGACAAACACACACACCCTTAATACACAAAAACACACACCGTTAATACAAACACAAAACACAAACACCCTTAAACACATAAGCACACTCAACCCAGTACTTTCACCCTTCCACCCACCAGGGCTGGGCTCAATTATAACTGTCAATCACACAGCATCATAAAAAATCAATTAAAATTACATAACTTAAAATAATTGCAATAAGGTGCTTAACAAATAAATGGCAATGCCTCAAAGGGTCAATTGGAATAGTTCAATGGTTGAGTACAACTACAATGTTTTATCAAGGGAATAGTTCAATAGTTGAGTACAACTACATTGTTTTATCAATGGAATTGTTCAATGGTTGAGTACAGTTATATTGTTTTATCAATGGAATAGTTCAATGGATGACTACAGCTACATTGTTTTATCAATGGAATAGTTCAATGGTTGAGTACAACTACATTGTTTTATCAATGGAATAGTTCAATGGTTGAGTACAACTACATTGTTTTATCAATGGAATAGTTCAATGGTTGAGTACAACTACATTGTTTTATCAATGGAATAGTTCAATGGTTGAGTACAACTACATTGTTTTATCAATGGAATAGTTCAATGGTTGAGTACAACTACATTGTTTTATCAATGGAATAGTTCAATGGTTGAGTACAACTACATTGTTTTATCAATGGAATAGTTCAATGGTTGAGTACAACTACATTGTTTTATCAATGGAATAGTTCAATGGTTGAGTACAACTACATTGTTTTATCAATGGAATAGTTCAATGGTTGAGTACAGTTACATTGTTTTATCAATGGAATAGTTCAATGGTTGAGTACAGTTACATTGTTTTATCAATGGAATAGTTCAATGGTTGAGCACAACTACATTGTTTTATCAATGGAATAGTTCAATGGTTGAGTACAACTACATTGTTTTATCAATAGAATAGTTCAATGGTTGAGTACAACTACATTGTTTTATCAATGGAATAGTTCAATGGTTGAGTACAACTACATTGTTTTATCAATGGAATAGATCAATGGTTGAGTACAGCTACATTGTTTTATCAATAGAATAGTTCAATGGTTGAGTACAACTACATTGTTTTATCCATGGAATAGTTCAATGGTTGAGTACATCTACATTGTTTTATCAATGGAATAGTTCAATGGTTGAGTACAACTACATTGTTTTATCAATAGAATAGTTCAATGGTTGAGTACAACTACATTGTTTTATCAATGGAATAGTTCAATGGTTGAGTACAACTACATTGTTTTATCAATGGAATAGATCAATGGTTGAGTACAGCTACATTGTTTTATCAATGGAATAGTTCAATGGTTGAGTACAACTACATTGTTTTATCAATGGAATAGATCAATGGTTGAGTACAGCTACATTGTTTTATCAATGGAATAGTTCAATGGTTGAGTACAACTACATTGTTTTATCAATGGAATAGATCAATGGTTGAGTACAACTACATTGTTTTAACAATGGAATAGTTCAATGGTTGAGTACAACTACGTTGTTTTCTAAAGGAACACTACATGTGTCATTACAACTCATTTTAGACAAGATTTAGTTGAATCCTTGCATATTGCTGCCAGGGCTGGGTTCAGCTACAATGGTCTATTAAAATTACAAAGCCTTATAAAAACTCAATTACAATTATTGTGATGTGATGTCCCATCAAGTTGTACACATTCTCGTGACGTCCACATTGAGCTGTATCCAACCTATCCTGTCTCTTGTTACTTCTCTCAACTCGTTATCTGTGTTGTATCCCTGATCTGATCTCATCCATCTCATGTGTGGCCTTCCTCTCTTCCACTTGCCTTCACCCATTTCAATCATTGGCTTTTCCAACCTGTCGCTTTCTACACACATGAGGTGCTCGAAGTATGGCAGCTTCTCTTTTACAATTAGTAATGAGAGAACCTGACTGACTTCTTCAAGGACAGACTTGTTTGTTCTCCTGGACGACCACTCCAGCACCACGTTTGGTAGCTGTCAATTCGTTTCCTTTCCCTCTGTTTGATGGACCATGACTTGCATACATACATTACTACTGATTACCCTATTCAAAACAATCAATGACAATTACACCGGTACTTGTAATTAATTACAAATTACGCAATTACAATTGAACCCAGCACTGCCACACACACTCCACACACACACTCCACACTGACACACACCATACACACATTCTACGCACACATACCACACACGTACTGCATGCATGTCATTTATTTTATGCCGTGGTTATCGCAGTGCTCAAAACAACCCCGAGCATGAAGAATTGTCCAGCGTTGATTCTAAATGTCGCGCGTCGGATGCTGAATGGTTGAATAGAATGTCAGGCGGTATTGTGGTAGCTCAATTTGTAAATATTTTCGAAGAGAAAAAGGCCCCAAAAAATTCTTCTTCCAATATTCTGCGTAGCCTCAACGGGCTGAGAATGCAGGCAAGCCAATAGTAACACAAAATAATAATCTTATATACAGTGCAATGTGTTTGTGTCATCTAATGTCTAGGACAATTAAGTGTCTTAATATTGTTTTTAAATGCATTCAGACTGTTTACATTAACAGTGTGTTGAGGGATGGAGTTCCAGAGTCGAATAGTCCTGGGAGAATAATAGTTTAAATGGTAACTGCATCTGGAGTAAGGAATGGAATAGGCTAAGGAATGTTGTATCCTATTGATAATATTCACAGGAACAAGGTACTGATTTGAAGGTATTCCTACTAGATCATTAATTATTGTGTACATCATGCAGAACTTAGCATCTGTCCTGCGGTATTATAGGGGTCTCCGTCCCAATATGTGTAGCATGTTTGTCACAATAGAAACATTGTGATGACGATGCAAAACATACCGGGCTGCACGACGTTGAACCACTGTTAACTTATTTAGTTATGACTGAGTGTATGGATCCCAAACAGCAATGCTGTTCTCCAGACAATTGTCGCACACAAAGGCTCTCACTTGTTGCTGAGACGAATTATCGGGACGATAGCTTCATACCCTTTCAATATCTTAAAAAAACTCCTCTTAACCTGTCGACGTCGACGTCGAGTTGTGGGTTCTGGAACTCGGACTTGGTCCACGAGTCGGTCACACTCGGGACACTCAATACACTGCCAGAATACTATCCTTGAGGATTTATCTAACTGACGCCCCGCCCCCCCTCAAAAAAAAAAGTTTTGCTCGTCTGTCAACAATATTGAAATCGAGTTGATGGGTACAGTCGTTGTCTCGTACAGCGGGGACGAGTTGATGGGTACAGTCGTTGTCTCGTACAGCGGGGACGAGTTGATGGGTACAGTCGTTGTCTCGTACAGCGGGGACTAACAGTAGAGTGCACGTGGCGGCAACAGTGCCCGACATCTCATTAATGTTACCAGACATATAACATCACTCGTGCCTTCGGCTCTCTTGATGTTATCTCGCTGGCAACACTCTCGTGACATCAACAAACAGTGTATTATTCCCTAAATAATCCACTGTGAGTATGTATGCATGTGTGTACGTACGTATGTATGTATGTATGTATGTATGTATGTATGTATGTATGTATGTATGTATGTATGTATGTATGTATGTATGTATGCATGCATACATACATGCATACATGCATGCATGTATGTATGTTATGCTACTCCTCCTGGGCGCTTTGCATCCCGTGGGTTCCTCTACGACCCACGGTCGGGTCGTCTCAGTTTAATTTTTTCAAAATTCACCCCTCTACTACCCTTTATACAAACAATCTAATTGTCCAAAGTTATGTCATATACAAGGGCAAGACGTCGTTACCCGTTAATATACTTGCAAGTACTACGCAAGTACTACGCAAGTACTACGCAAGTACTACGCAAGTACTACGTCGCAAGCTCAAAGGCATTAATGGATATTTCTGTGATAATGTTATCCCGTCCGCAGGATGGACGATTTTGCTAGTAAACAGTAAATAAGGAGACTGCTTTTTAGCGTTATTTGTGCAGCTACGTTCTTCAACTGGTCCCG
The DNA here is from genome assembly GCA_963662155.1 of Lamellibrachia columna. Classification (NCBI taxonomy): domain Eukaryota; kingdom Metazoa; phylum Annelida; class Polychaeta; order Sabellida; family Siboglinidae; genus Lamellibrachia; species Lamellibrachia columna. Next base: position 23,244,574 of record OY759270.1, on the reverse strand, counting down.
GATGTTCAGGCACAAAGACGATCCATCACACGATGTGGCCCAGTCTCAAACGGCCGGTGTCTGACTGTCAACAGTTACTAGCTTCTGTGTCACAAAACAGGAGTGCCCCGCGGCTTCTTGTATTGTGGGGTGTGGGGTAGATATAAATAAACATCAAAAACGTATGTGTTTATCTGTCTCCGTGCGCCTGATGTGTAAAAGAGTGCTCGGGAGAACGGATATCTTTTGGTAGAAACGTGTGTTATCATTGCCTATGCCTACCACAGTTATGATAATTGTATGATTTTTCGGTGGAGTGTGTAGGATCTCTCAAAGAGGACGCCCAATGGGGGGGGGGCAAGCATAGTCTGCCATTAGTTTACCATACTACCGTGTAGTGGCGCATCTAGTTTCACGAGAGAAAAAATAAGCCAAATGACCCCCCCCCAATGTGTCACTGATGGTTTTAATAATGACATGATTTTATGATTACATAATTATGCACAAGAATTCAGATGCGATTGAATTAGATCCACGCTCACCTGCCCCGATGCTCGTTTATCGGACATACTTTATTGTGCATCAATACGCATCAGTCGACAATATCCCATGCATATCACGATGACACGTGTGCCGTATGGTGCGTCGGTCGTACGTTGCGTCTGGTTCCGGTCCTGTTTGCGTGCTCTAGTGCACGAGCGTACATCCGCGTGTCCGTCTGTCCGTGGAAATTTCTATCCGACACTTGTGTGTTTTATGGCGGTGACGTTTCTCGTAGCCCCTGCGCGTGCATCTATTTTTAGATCACCGCTGCGTCAAATGATGCAGTAGAATTGTACGCATAGGAATGCGTGGGTGCACCCGGCAGGTACAACTAGGGCGCCTGTGTTGTAAAACGTAAACACATACAAGATAACAACCGCAGGTCAAGTGTTCGGTTTGTGTCACTATGTGAGTCGCGATAGGAAGTCTGACTAGCCATCGCGTAATTCCCCGTGTGGAATATATCAACTGAGTGGAATATTTCCATACCTGGGAGAGGCCGAGTGACGTAGCTTCAGAGACAGAGCTATATCACCGCGCTCGCGTCGACAGATCAACAAAGTCGATATCGTTCTTTGTTGTACTTAAGGTACCGAGGTCTATTCACCGAGAGACAGAAATAAATCATTACTAGTGTAGCGCTTGACTGTTAACGGTCGGTTGGCTGTTCTAGAAATCCGGTAATACGAACATCATGTCGGTCGCTGTATGTGCTATACTGGTAGCGAATGCACTTGTCAACTCGGCAGTTGCGACCGACTCGTGGACCAAGTCCGAGTTCCCGAACCCACAACTCAACGTCGACGTCTGCGCCAACAACGGCAGCAAGTCGTGGGTTTGTGACCCGGCTCGGCTGCTCACGAGACAAGAAGGTTCGTTGTACTTTTTGTACGCTGTTGGTCGGTCGGTCGGTCGGTCGGTCGGTCGGTCGGGCGGTCGGTCGGTCGGTCGGTCGGTCGGTCGGTCGGTCGGGCGGTCGGTCGGTCGGTCGGTCGGTCGGTCGGTCGGGCGGTCGGTCGGTCGGTCGGTCGGTCGGTCGGTCGGTCGGTCGGTCGGTCGGTCGGTCGGTCGGTCGGTCGGTCGGTCGGTCGGTCGGTCGGTCGGTCGGTCGGTCGGTCGGTCGGTCGGTCGGTCGGTCGGTCGGTCGGTCGGTCGGTCGGTCGGTCGGTCGGTCGGTCGGTCGGTCGGTCGGTCGGTCGGTCGGTCGGTCGGTCGGTCGGTCGGTCGGTCGGTCGGTCGGTCGGTCGGTCGGTCGGTCGGTCGGTCGGTCGGTCGGTCGGTCGGTCGGTCGGTCGGTCGGTCGGTCGGTCGGTCGGTCGGTCGGTCGGTCGGTCGGTCGGTCGGTCGGTCGGTCGGTCGGTCGGTCGGTCGGTCGTCGGTCGAAGAGCTAAATTAAGTGATATGTTATGAACACATAGAGGTAAACGTTCGTACTTATACTGGCCATCCCTGACAGACCTGTTCGTTCTAACTGTCCAGTGACGTTCTGTTTCGTCGGCTGGGAGGCTGTCACTCATGTCAACGCTGGTTCGCTGCTGTCGCAACGAGAATCTGTGTCGGCGATGACACGTGGGTATCACTGTGTTACTAAAACCGGGGTCACGGAGTCAGGCCACACAAACCGCTCCTGGCGACCCTACGGGGTCTGGCCACACAAACCGCTCCTGGCGACCCTACGGGGTCAGGCCACACAAACCGCTCCTAGCGACGCTACGGGGTCACGCTACACAAACCGCTCCCAATACGGAGGTAACCATATATCGAACTATCTATGCATCGCAACGGTCGATGTGACGATACAGTGCTATCGATAATACATTTAACTCATGTCAAGGCTGGTTGTCACTGTGTGTTACTAAAACAGACCCGAGCGTGCTCTTTAAATGTAGAGTCGAGAAAGTCAACACAGCGCTAGCGTCCTGGCGACCCTACGGGGCCACGCCACACGAACCGCGCCCAATACGAGGGTAACCATAATATCGAACTCTCTTTGCGTCGCAATGGCCGATGTGACGGTACAGTGTTACCGATAATACATTTAACTATCAATAATTACCGTCGATAGTAACGATAGTTGAAAAACAAATCAGCAGGGCCACTTGTGTCACTGTAATACTGTTCGTAAACAAACTTTTTTCACCTTTACTTGGTAATTTATTCATATCAACCTAACATCAACTATCGTCGATCACAACAGCATCATTCACATATTCACTATTTTGAATCAACTGCTCCCAAGGCCACGCGATGGCGCCTCCCACGAATGATGACTTTAGACACCTGTCCTGGCTATTCGCCATTCCGTGATACAATAGCAATACTAATGGAATAATTATGAAACTATCACAATACTATTGCAATAGTAATACACCTATCTCAATACTATATCAATAGTACAACTATCTTCGAAGATACTGGTACTTCACTCTAATTCTTTACCTTTGTACATTAACATTAAATGTCAAACTGGGTAACGCTTACACACAACGCGAAATAGAACCGCGTATTGGCCACGGTTTTATTCTGTGTAATTACTTTAATAACACGGTTAAATTATTTGAGTCTCTTCTAAGCTGGACTGGACAAATGTGTTACACTATAGTTATTTCAACATGTGTTATTCAACAGATGCCCATCACGTGACAGTGCGAACCTGGAGGAGACCAGTGCACTTTCCTAGCACCTGGGAAACACGTTGTGGAAGTTTAGAGACTGCGACAACGAAAGTAGTGTCTCAGACCGACGTATCGGTGAGAAATGGTTGTTTTGCTAATTATTAATTCGATGCGTGCGTGCGTGCGTGCGTGCGTTCGTGTGTGCGTGCGTGCGTGCGTGTCGCCTTAACTCCACAGTAGGCGAATTGGAAGAATAGTCCAGTAGAAGTTGACGATAACCCGGACATTAAGTATAAAAAAACAATTTCTGTTTTAATATGACCGGGTGGGTGCCCAGAGTTCCCACAGAAAATGCAACCAAATTCAATCCTGGGGAACCTTGATTTTTATCCCAATCCTTGATTTGTGGTTGTGGTCCAATTTTGTGGCTACGATTTGTGTTTGCGTTTGTTTGTCGTATTTTATTACTGTCTCATTTATTGTTCCATATGTTTTCTATGCTATGAATAATGTTGCCCTGCGTTAAAAATGAATCATAAAGTGTAATTAGTGTCACATTATTTATCACTCGATAAACACTACCCCACCTTATAAGGTCGTGAGTGCTTATTGTATCAAACATATACATATTAAGGTAACATTGTTGCCCATTTACCATATTACATTGGGTTATTTGATACCATGACACCCACTGGCAGTATTCCTTGTCATGTTTAACCATTTGACATATTTCTGTAGGTTATTGACTTCCTAGCCTAAACACTACCCCACCCTGTAAGTTCGCGAATGCTTTCTTTGTCAAACAAATATTTATTAATATAACGGTGTAACCATTTAGCCATATTACTTCAGGTTTTTATACTATGACATCCACAGGCATCAATACTAGCTATCTTGAACAATTTGGCATCTCTCTTTGTGTGCAAATACTGATACCCTGACCACAAACTTCTTCCACCCTATAATGTCTCAAGCACCTTTTTCTCGAAAGTGGTGGGAGTTTTGGGCCAGGGAATCAACACCTGCACCCGCAAGGAAATGCCAAACAACTCAATATGACCAGGATTAATGTCTATTGATATCACAATAACAAAATTACAATTTAAATTGGCTAAAGCGTTACAATTGTGTCTTAAGTGTTCTTTGTTGACAGCAAAAGACAAACTCGCGGCTTTACAGGGTGGAATGTTTTGGCCACGAAATCAATACCTGCATCCACAGAGTGATGTTGAATGACTCGAAATGACCCGGAGTAATGTCAGCGGGCGTCACAATTACAAAACAAAACAATAATTTAATGCGGATATTGTGCAATAATTGTATTTGAATACGTATATGTTGACACAATAGCCACTGCTGTGTTTACATAGTGGGAATGGTTAGGCCAAGGAATCAGTAACTGGCCCACACAGAGTGATGCAGAATGGCTAAAAATTGCCAGGAATAATGTCAATGTTTGTCACAATAGCAAATAAATGTAATGTGATTAAATAACTACAATTTAATCTTAAGGTGTATTTTTTTTTATAAAATAGGCGCTTGCAATTTTATAGGGTGGGGGTAAACTCTGCTGATTGTTAAGAAATATAGCACACACACACACACACACACACACACACACACACACACACACACACACACACACACACACACACACACACACACACACACACACACACACACACACACACACACACACACACACACACACACACACACACACACACACACACACACACACACACAACACACACACACACACACGCACGCACGCACGCACGCGCACGCACGCACGCACGCACGCACGACACTACTAGCTACCACCTAGCATGACACTACTAGCTACCTACGTGCTACCAAGTCTATAATGCATAAATATTAACTAGGGATAAAACAAAAATGCATATTAGAGTTTGCCCGCAAAAAATGGTACCGATTGGTAAAATATTGTCTATTTGGCTCGTGCCCTCTTTGCAATGTATCTCTGTCCGCAATAAATCCATGATATTTTCATTTATGTGTTTAATTGCTTTAATAAGTTTTATTAATCAAATTTATAATTCAAATTTAACACTTTGTCTTACTAACTATGTATTTCTCAATAATACATCAACTCTCTTTAGGCCTTGGCAACAAAATCGTTAACAACGTCGTGATTGGCCTTCCATACCACGTATACGCAATGGAGCCAAACTGGTATGGATAGACAATAAAACAAAATATAATAAAGGCAGCTTATGCATATTGTTCCTGAACAAAATATATACCCAAGGGTTGATTTTGGTTAAAAAAAATTGCAAATCCAGGAAACCCTACTAGTCGTTTTAAGAAACAAATTTACCTTTTAACCAAAATGTTCGGGTTTGGTCAAACATGTGCTGATTTCTACTGGACTAGTATGCGAAATGGGCATGAATCGTTTCTTTGGAGGCAATAACACACGAGATTGTCTTTTGAATGAGAAAACAAGAGCGATGAAATATTTACACTGTGTCTCTCGCAGCCATTGCCGAGAACGGAGAGTAGTGTGCGGAAGAAACTCTCAGATTGGAGCGTCAGAATGGTAGTCAACGAAACGAGTGATATCTTCAAAGGTCGGCGCTGCGGAAAGGGACTGACGTATATCACCAAGCAATACCTGTGAGTACACACATAAATATATTAGAGTTAAATATATGATGTAATAAACTACAAAATTGGAGGAGCTGACTAGTAATGGTGGTCGAGTGAAAAGTTTGGCCAACGAATGAAATGGCAATCGCTAAGTTCATTATAATATATAAGAAATTGGCCTCACAGCAGGAATTTCTTACAGCCCGTGGCAGTTTTATTCCTGCAGACTGAGGGAAATTCCAGATTTATTATTAATACAATTAATAAAAATGGCATTAAGCATAATAATTGTTCGTCTTTTCACCAGTTTTCAAACTAATAAAGGGTGTTACGTATTGGTTGATATGTGTTTAAATAAACGACTCGTTATGGTTTTGTTTGTAACAGAGAGGTTCAGTCGGGAAAACGAGATTGCGACGCGAGATCCGTTGGAACAACACCAGGGGTGGTGTTTGGTATCTTCGGCGTGGTGGCGGGAGTGATACTCGTTTTCGTCTTCACTTATTTCTGCTGCGGCAGCTGCTGTGACAGCAGTGGCGACGTCAACAGCAATAAGCGCAGCGGTGGCCACCGCCCTGAAACGGCGAACCGGAATAGAGGAAACTACCTGGGTAGCGCGCATCACAGCAACGGAACAGGGGACGTTGTTGTGTTCGTCGGTGGTGGTGGCTGCGGAAGTGGCTTCGGTAGCGGTAGAGGCGTTCGCTTCGAGGACGGTGGCTGCAGTGGTGGTTTCGACAGTGGTGGCGGCGGTGGCGGCGGTGGCGGCGGAGGCTTCGACAGTGGCGGTGGCTGTGGCGGTGGTTTCGACAGTGGTGGCGGCGGTGGCGGCGGTGGCTGTGACAGTGGCGGTGGAGGGGGCTGTGGCGGATTCTGATTTGTCAATTTACACCACGTTCGACCAGACTGCCGCTGGTGTCAAAAAGCAACAGGAAGACATACACAACGCGATGATTTTGAGAAAGTACAACAAAGGAGTTACCCACAAAAGCTTTCTGATATTGTAGGAATATCAATAGGTTAAGAAATTGCACACAAATGTATATTTTGTAGATAGAAACGTTTTAACATGTGTATTGTAGAATGTTGTAAGACGGGTACGTTGCAATAGACATCAGTGTGTTCATAAGTAGTTTAATGACGTTGTTCCAATAGGAGACCTATCAATTACCTTTTACATAGGTCATTTAGGAAGGGCGTATTTAGTCTTATAAGCTAGTCATATACACTAGATAATGCATTAAAACAATATGAATGAAAGAACGAACGAACGAAAATCTTGTTAAAGCGGCTAGCTATGCTGATGATGCAAATGCAAACTATGAAGCTAAAATAAATACATATCAATGGGATCTATTATTTACTACTCACTCTCTGGGATACCAAAAAATATCTTAGCTCGTGATTACAAGACAAATGTAAAATAGCGTATAATGTTGGAACAATGTGAGGATGTTGTGCTGCACCTTGGATGTTGATTTGAAATACACGTATGAACAATGTGTATAGTCATATGTCAGTGAACTATCTCTGTGAGTATTACTGCATATAATTTGGTGTTCTGATATTTCTACTTTGTCTAATTAAAGATTTGTCTTCTTTTTAATAAATATTAGTTTGATATGTGGATAACAGATCGCAACTGAATTTAACTAAATTCCATTAAATGACTGCACAAGTGAACAATAAACCTTCTTGCTTCGTGAGCAACCGAGCCGGGTCACAAACCCACGACTTGCTGCCGTTGTTGCCGCAGTCATCGACGTCGAGTTGTGGGTTCGGGAACTCGGACTTGGTCCACGAGTCGATCGTCGCTGCCGAGTTGACGGGCACTTTCTTCACGGACACGGTACCCGTGTTAACGGTAATAGGTTTGTAGGGCGTAGACGAGTTGATTGGTACTGTCGTTGACTCGTACAGCGTGGACGAGTTGATTGGCACTGTCGTTGTCTCGTACAGCGTGGACGAGTTGATTGGTACTGTGGTTGTCTCGTACAGCGTGGACGAGTTGATTGGTACTCTCGTTGTCTCGTACAGCGTGGACGAGTTGATTGGTACTGTGGTTGTCTCGTACAGCGTGGACGAGTTGATTGGTACTGTGGTTGTCTCGTACAGCGTGGACGAGTTGATTGGTACTGTGGTTGTCTCGTACAGCGTGGACGAGTTGATTGGTACTGTCGTTGTCTCGTACAGCGTGGACGAGTTGATTGGTACTGTGGTTGTCTCGTACAGCGTGGACGAGTTGATTGGTACTGTCGTTGTCTCGTACAGCGTGGACGAATTGATTGGTACTGTCGTTGTCTCGTACAGCGTGGACGAGTTGATTGGTACTGTCGTTGTCTCGTACAGCGTGGACGAGTTGATTGGTACTGTCGTTGTCTCGTACAGCGTGGACGAGTTGATTGGTACTGTCGTTGTCTCGTACAGCGTGGACGAGTTGATTGGTACTGTCGTTATATCGTACAGCGTGGACGAGTTGATTGGTACTGTCGTTGTATCGTACAGCGTGGACGAGTTGCCGTGTGCAGTCTTCGTCTCGTACAGCGGGTTCGAGTCAACACGTACAGCCGGTCCAAGCAGAATACACATGACGACTAAAAGTGGCCGGCATGATGTTTATGTCAGTAGACTACTAGGCTAGCAAGATAATTTCGAACTCGCCCTGCATGTAGCATATACAATCCAAATATATTACATACGTACCGCTGTAATCTTTGTAATCGACTTGGTGAAATGTCACTGCCAATGTGTACAATAGTAATCAATTCGTTCCCTTTGTTCCGCGACGAGTAAAGAACGACATCGACTGTTGTAATATGGCGACGCGAGAGCGGTTATGCAGCGCTGTTTATGCAGTTAGGTCGCACTGACTCCGCCAGGAATTAGTGCCCTGCTTGGGCCCGGCTTTGGGTCCAAACCCGGCCGGGCTTCTACATAATTTTGCGGGCCGGGCCGTGCCGGGACTGGGCCTACATATTGCGGGCCCGGGCCGGGCCTGGGCTGAACAAAAATTAAACACATCGGGCTTGGGCCGGGCCTGGGCCTAGTGTGAGCGGGCCGGGCCGGGCTTGGGCTGGGCCTGGACATAATAAAAATATTCATACAAAACCCAGATTATTAATTTTATTGTTAATAAAAACTGATTATACATTCTAATTCCGGTTAATGAATGCTTAAAATTATTTCTTTAGTATTATATAGTTGCAAATTGAGATCTTGCATGGGATTATGAATGACACTAGTGCTTTATACATTGGAATGCAGTTTAACCTCTTTTCAACAATGGAACTTCCTATGATATCATTTTAATAATGTGCATTCTTTTAATAGAGACATTTCATATAAAATATATGCATAGTCGCATGCCCATATCTTTGTATTGTAATTCTTTAAACATGTACTGGCTTTCCAAGACACAGTGACTGGAGTAGTGGCACTTGTTTCACTGGCTTCATCACAGTTAATGCATGTGTCGAACATATGCCGCAGCGCTTACTATCATCTATCTCGAATTGATAAGATTCGAGACTCACTTACCACCAGCGTTTGCAAAAGTCTGATTCACGGACTAGTAACATCACGGCTTGACTATGACAATGCGATGCTATTTTTAATAACCGATCGCCTCCTGCACTGTCTGGAAATGGTCCAGCGGTCAGCGGCTCGCATTGTCATGCAGATTCGACGGGGTGATCGCCAGTCCATGACAACAATACTGCGGCAACTACACTGGCTGCCCATTAAGAGAAGGATTGAGTATAAGATACTCGTCCTTGTGCACAAGGCACTCTACGAAGGCACACCAGAGTACCTTGCCGCACTGCTGCACCAGTACGCACCACGACGCTGCCTACGCTCTGCAGGCGGGCTACTTCTCGACGTGCCACGAGTCAACCTAGAACGTTTCGGCCGCCGAGCATTTGCCTGCGCTGGCCCCACGCTGTGGAATAAACTGCCTGCCAACATACGTGGAAACGGCAACCACTCGCAATTCAAGAAGCTACTAAAGACATTTCTTTTTTCCACTTAATGGGTTTTACCGCTTTTATAATTATTGCATTTTTAATTATCTCATTACATATTATCAATCCTATTTATGTTCTGTATTATTGATGATATTAGCGTTTTATTTCCTATTTGAGATTTATCTTTTATATACAAATGCCATGTAATCAGTATACTTTTTTTTAAAATAATTTTACACACGCGAACATTCTGCATAGTTTTTAACATTTTATACATTATTATTATTATTATCACTATCTACATACAAGTTTGTGTCGTGTGAACTGATGCCTGTACACACCCGTGAACGGGGCAGTAGCCCCGGATTTGATGGTGTCAAAATAAAGTTTTATTATTATTTATTATATGTTCCCATCATTCTTCTTCAGCTCAAACTTAACTTCATATCCCTTAATCCTTGAAGTCTAGACTTTGTAAACCGCATATTTTTGGCATGAATGTACCCTTTTGCATAGATCTAATGGCCCCATATCTGGCCACTTAAGTTCACCTGGCTGGAAGCAGCCAGCCCCAAATGTTTACTTTAGACATATTTGCAGAGGCAATCAAGCCATGATTAACCATCAAATTAATCATGATTTGAACCAAACCAGTGGACATTCTATTGTCTAGGTCTCCCCTCCAAACATTGCCTGCCTGAATGACCAGCCCACTGGCCACTGCCCATTGCCCAGTAGTGCCAGTACCCAGTACCCAGTACCCACCCTAGTTGGTAATTGGTATTTTTCAATTGTGTGAACTAGTGACTACTATTTAGTATCTACAATTTCCCCAGTACTGATTCATTCACACTTGTTCTAATTCACACATGTCTCAACCTGACCTGTCTCAGGCTAGTGACTACAGGCCTGCTGGAAATGCCACTGGGTGTCAGTGCCAGTGGGTGACATAGTAGTAGCTAGTACTAGCTACTAGCTAGACCAGGGCTAGACACTACTAAACAATAACTGACATTAGTATTTCTGTAGTAAACATTATACAATGTTCGCATATTATATTTTTATTTAATAAAACAATAAGCCTGTTTTACAGTATATTTGTGTTTCGTATTTCTTATAAGATTATAGTTTTATCTTCTCTAAACTTGGCGGGCTGCGGGCTTGCGGGCCGCGGGCTTAACCGTCTTTGGCCCGCGGGTATGGTGAAACTTGCGGGCCGGGCCTGGGCCAAACATTCACGGTCTTATTATAGACCCGCGCAGGGCACTACCAGGAATGCAAATATTCCACAGACGACGAACTGGTTGTCAGTCAACGACGTTTTTACATCAGGATTTACGCGACCGCATATGGTTTAATTGACTGTGACACCGAACAGGTGGCCTGCGGCTGTAAACTGTCAAGTGTTTACGCTTGTCGACGACGCTAGTTGTACAACGTTACTGGTGTGTGCGAGGGTGCAAAAACAAACACCGACTAACGGCGGATTCACAGGGATTTCGGGTATCATACCACAATCCTTCTTCGTTAGTAGCAGTTATACATGTCAACTCACTACACATCTCTGTCGTTAGCCATTTGATTCCGCCATACAAAAAGAAGATAATTTTCCTTGTTAGAAATATAAAACGCATGAACGTAAATGATGTAAAATTTACGCTCTTATGGAAAAGTGACGTCCCTCGCCCGCTATAGAGACTCCACGCGAACCTAGCAACCTTATGATGTGTGGCCTACGACGCTGTGACAGGTCACGCTTACACAAGTGACGTCGTCCGTGACGGACACGCCTGACTGAACAAGTGAGACGTGGGGATTTCCTGTACTCCGCAGTTACAACGGCTCACGACAAAAACAACCATGTGTTTACGGGACTCGGTGAACTGATACATGATACTAATTTTAGCGAAATGAGAGTGCTATAACAAATAACGAGCAACGGCGGATTCACGTATGTTCCAGGAATCATACCACAATCCTTCTTTCGCTAATAACAACATTGTTATAATAACTTTGTTTAAATCACTCAAATTCTCTGTCTTTAGCCAGTTGTTTCGGCTATTTACAAAGACGATATTTTTTGCTTGTTAGAAATATTGCACGTATGAACGTCAAAGATGTAAAAATGCACCATCGGAGGAAAAATTACATCCTTCGTCCGCTATATAATTTATATGCGGATCCTTCGTGGTGAAGGGAGAGGCGGTAATTTGTTGATTTTCCATTATACACAGTTAAAGTGGTTCCCGATAAAAAAGGGTATGTTCCATGTGCCGCGTGTGTGGTATTGTGCGGTGTGACGCGGTGTGCGTGTGCGTGCATGCCTACGTGCGTGCGTGCATGGGTGTGCGTGCGTGCGTGCGTGCGTGCGTGCGTGCGTGCGTGTGTGTATTTGAGCAAGGGCTTAGTCGTCTCGTACAGCGGGGACGAGTACAAGGGGTTAGTTTTTGTTTCGTACAGCGGCGACGAATGCACGGGTTTAGTCATCTCGTACATTGGGGACGGGTTGACGTGTTGACGGGTTGACGTGTTGACGGGTTGACGGGTTGACGGGTTGACGGGCTGACGGGTTCAGCCGTCGTGAACTGATCTGAAGTTTGAAACATATCCAACTACCATTACCGAAATGAATTATGATTAAACTTCGGAATATACGATATTTTTTATGAATTTCATTATGAAATAATTACAAAGGTAATAATGATAAACAAACTACCATTTTACATTATTACGCGTAATCCCAACAAAAAGTTTCAAAGTGCAACGTTCGGATTTTTTCTGACAAATCATTTATTATGGATTAGTTGCCAGTAAAAGTCAACAGTTATTATTATCCACTGTCTTTACTATTTCTTTTTATTTCCAAATCGAACTGTCTACACGACACATCCTGTGACTATACGAGGACAAAATAAAACAACTGAAATAAAAACATTCCTGGGCCACTTTGTCTATCTATATCCGCCGAACTGACAATATCCCAGGGCCATCTTGTCTCTTTACGTCCACCGAACTGACAATATCCCAGGGCCATCTTGTCTCTTTACGTCCACCGATCTGACAATATCCCAGGGCCATCTTGTCTCTTTACGTCCACCGAACTGACAATATCCCAGGGCCATCTTGCCTCTTTACATCCACCGAACTGACAATATCCCAGGGCCATCTTGTCTCTTTACGTCCACCGAACTGACAATATCCCAGGGCCATCTTGCCTCTTTACATCCACCGAACTGACAATATCCCAGGGCCATCTTGTCTCTTTACGTCCACCGAACTGACAATATCCCAGGGCCATCTTGCCTCTTTACATCCACCGAACTGACAATATCCCAGGGCCATCTTGTCTCTTTACGTCCACCGAACTGACAATATCCCAGGGCCATCTTGTCTCTTTACGTCCACCGAACTGACAATATCCCAGGGCCATCTTGCCTCTTTACATCCACCGAACTGACAATACAAGGTTGTCTGCACATTAATGTGACTTAGTGGAAATGTCTGATACGATTGTTGAGTTGAATATCATTCTGACGCACAGGTCTGATAGTTTCTTCCGCCCACTGTTCGCCGTATTCGTCCGCACCTGCCGGGGAGTGACGCAGAATAAACATTTCATCGCTCGTATTTACTCATGCAACAGAAAATTTCGTGTCAATTCGCACGCACGCACGCACGCACGCACGCACGCACACACGCACACACGCACACACGCACACACGCACACACGCACACACACCCACGCACAAGCGCACACGCACACGCACACACCGATACTCTCTACCGATCGCCTCTCACCCACCGTGCAACAAAAGATGTTTAATGGTTGATTGCTTTCACTGCTGAGTATGGAAAATCACCGCAGCAGTGTTCAGCCATGCGGGGGGAGTCAATGATTACGTCACCGGGGCCAGCGTGACCCACAGTGGCGTCGTCCACTAACCAGGAAGTAGCTGACGTAGTATATCGCTTTTCCCCAGAGAGTGCATTTTTTGCATCGTAAGCTTTATATGCAATTAATCTAACAAACACAAATAATCTCCTTTGTACACTGACGCCAAATGGAACGATGTGTATGACAGAACCGAATAGCTAACGACAGAGGATTCTGGTGAGATAAAATGTATTAATTCAACAAAGTTGCTACCAACGAACAACACATTTTGGGTTACCCACAGGTGAATTAGCCCCTGCTTGCTGTTTTGCTGTTTGTTTTAGCATTCTCGCACCCGCTTGCAACACTATGCAACTATTGCTACCTATCCGGTCATCGTGACTCATAAATACATGATGGTTACCGCACCTCAATTGTTCGGTCGAGTCATTAGTCGCCGTCGCGTTATTGCCTCTGTGGAAAATCCATTGAGTCACAACCGATGCGACGTCTGTGGAATATTTCCATACCTGGGAGAGGCCGAGTGACGTAGCTGCAGAGACAGGTATATCACCGCGCTCGCGTCGCCAGTGAAACAAAGTCGGTGTCGTTCTTAACGTGTAGAAACAAATTTATGTATACCGGCAGTGAAATTTCACTAAGTCGATTTTTAACTATATTGCAAGGCTGCGTTTGCAATGTGCTAGGACTGTTGTCGTACACATACTACCTGCAGAGCGAGTTAGAAATCACCTTAGTAATTTTACAAGAAAGCTACAGATATGAACACTATGTCGGCCACTTCTGTCGTCACGTGTGTTCTGCTTGTCGCGACAGTACTTGTCAACTCGGTCCCGCTGTCCGAGACGACTACATCCATCAACTTGTCCCTGCTGAACGAGACCACGACTGTTGATGGTAACTTGCCTGTCGTGTCCGTGGGGACCACTGGACCGGTCAAATCGGCAGCTGCGATCGACTCGTGGACCAAATCCGAGTTCCCGAACCCACAACTCGACGTCGACGACTGCGGAAACAACGGCCGCAAGTCGTGGGTTTGTGACCCGGCTGGGCTGCTCACGAGACAAGAAGGTTCGCTTTTCGCATCGTGGAATTTAGCTAAACTCATTTGCGATCTGTTGTCAACATTTATCATGTGAACTATTAGAATAAGTCAGCCACATAACTGATGCACGAGCCCGGTCGTTTATACAGAGATATTTATAGGTGAGTTGTTTCTTTGTCCAGTCGCTGACCTGGACACACTGATCATACAATTACGAGGTAACGACTCTTGCCAAGGCTGGGCCGCCGCAGTCGCCGTCGTCCCGAGAATCCGCCTCAGCGACAACAAGTGGGTGACTTTGTGTTTGACAATTATTTAGTCAAGTCAGGCGTGGGGCGATTAATCTGCTATGTTAGCTAGTTAAGTTAATATTGGATTATTTTCGATTAAGTTGTGTTAACTTGTACTTTGAAAGTTAACTAGTTAAGTTAAGCTAATATATGAACTTGTTGACTTAATGATTAAGTTGACTTTCACAATAAGCAAATCTAAAGTTAGTGATTTTGCCGACGTGACCGGTTCAGTTTGTTATTTCCTATTCAGGTTGCTGTTTATCTTTCAGGTTAAATGCTTTTTCGTAATTATCAAAAACTTTTTTTCTCTAAATTTTGTTCAGCAATTTTGTTCAGAGATGTCAAAACACGCGAGGTTGCCATTTTCATTGGCCGACTCACACAAATAATTATTTGATGAAGTTACGCGGAACTATTTTCTCTAAAATATATCGCCCAATTATCTGAAAAAAGACAACGTCTATGGATTTATAAACCCCAGCATCATTTGAGAATATTTGAAATAACAAGTGATACGTTTTTGAGAAGTAAATAAATATTGTGTAGGGGACGCTTGGGGGGGGCAGATCAGTGCCCCAAAGGGCACCTGTGGAAGGGACGAAGTTGGACGGAGGAATCGGAACCGAAGTGAGCCTCTGTTTGGAGAGTGACCCGCTGAGCCAATGTTCTGTTACCTGTATATATGCACGTAGATGATATTAATTGTGTTACTTGTAAACAAATTAAGTTAACTGATAAATAGTTGAAGTGAATCAGTTAATTTCAATAAAAGTTAATTTAACTTTCAAAAGTTAACTGGTTAAGAACTTTTGCAAGTTAACGATTAAGTTTAAGTTAAGTGCCGAGTCGAATCGAGTGTTGGACGTATATTTGCCAATACCATTCGCGCAATAATTGCAGCGGAACTGATTGTTTTCTAGATAGGTCGAGTTTGTTCACAACTATGTTAGGGTACTTAGAATGTACTTAAAAGGTAATAAGATAAAATAAAGATGATTTGTATAACAAGACTAAAGTACTATATCATTTGTACTGAAAAATGTCATTATAACATGACGTTGACCACTGGGATGACCACTGCGTTGACCACTGCGGTGACATGCCACAAACGATAATAGCTCAATTTCTCAACGTCGTTCGTATGGCGGTATTGGTAATCAATATGGTAGTTTAAACGGCGTTTCGTTTCGCTTCTCTCTAATTTTCAGAGTTATAATATATATATATATACAGTATATTTTCAGAATTATAATGTATACAAATTTGAATCATTTTTATTAATAATTGGACGTCTTTTAAGCTGATCTAGACTAATATGACACAAGAAACTTAATTTTCTCTTCATGTTTTACTTTACAGGTATCCATCGAGTGACAGTGAAAAGTTGGAGGCGACTCGGGAATTTGCCGACTACCTGAGAAAGACGTCGTGGAAGTTTGGAGACTGCGACAACGACCTGGTTATTGTGGTCTCCAAAAGCGACAGAAAGGTCAGATATGTATATTTTGTTTTTGGCAATTATTTGTTTAAGTAAATATTTCGATGTTAATTCACGTACTACAACAAATTATTAATATAGGGTAATTACATGATAACGAAATCGTCAAAACTTTCAATGACGGAATCAAAAGCGTCATTGCGTCATTGCTTCATTGAGGCTCATTTGAATAGCATAATAAAAAACTATCTGTAAAAATATAATATAAAAATAGCTCACTGACAGAAGGCAGAGTTATATTAGACATTGTAAATTTCAAACTGAAAAACAATGTTATTTTATATCAGTATTACGACCCAGTCGATAGGAATTGGGAGTAGTATAATAAATAACTGGGTATAAAAATGGTTCACTGACAGAAGATATAATTATGTTAGACACTGGAAGTTTCAAACTGAAAAACAATGTTATTTTATATCAGTATTACACCCCAGTCGACTGGAATAGGGAGTAGTATAATAAATAACTGGATATAAAAATGGCTCACTGACAGAAGACATAATTATGTTACACACTGCAACTTTCAAACTGAAATACAATTTTGTTTGATACCAGTATTGCAACCCACAGGCACGCACGCACGCACGCACGCACGCACGCACGCACGCACGCACGCACGCACGCACGCACGCACGCACGCACGCACGCACGCACGCACCCACGCACGCACGCACGCACGCACGAGCATGCAAGCTTGGAGGCAATATCATAATACGAACATCGACAGGCTTAAAGGAATACGTAGAACAACTAAGTTGATCCCAGAATTGAAAGAAATCAGAAATCGTCTAAAAGCTGGTTTACATAAATAGATGCCAGGGGATTACAAGGATATCAATGTATGCATTTGAATGATATTGATGTAATTATTTTCATATTGCGCTCAGGACATGTACTGTAAACTATGATACGACATGTGGACCATTGCGGTTAGCGTAAATAGGCCACACAACAATGAACAACATCGAACAATTGTTTTGTTTGAAGCAAAGAAACGTTTTCTCTTTCTCTCCCCGGCAGGTATGGACGAGCACGGCGAGCGGCGTGCGAAAGAAATTCTCAGACAAGTGCGTTACAAAGATATTCAAAGAAAAGAAAGACGACTTCAAAGAGCTACGCTTCGGGTCGGGATTGATATATCTCCTCAAGGAATACATGTGAGTATGCTCAGGAATAAAATAAGATTGACCACGTGATTATATTAGATGTATTGACATCGAATATAATGTACAGTTCCCCTTGGCTGGCCCCACAGCGAGAGGTCACGCGCCAGAAACGAGCAATTATAGTGGCGAAGACATGATTACCATATCTCAAAGAAATAATTTTCATAGTCTGCCTTTAATAAAATTTTTACTGATTTGCTTCCAGATATTGGGGCTGTTTTTAGATTGTCTCTTTATGTAATCTAACTATAATCGAACTAGCGTATGTGTGTATGTTTGTTCATGTTTTCCTCCTAGACGGCTTGCACCTCGGGCGCCAAATTTTCAGTGATTAATCTACGACTCCACGAATGAAACGTAACGCCTTTATTTTTTCTCGAAAAACACCGTATATCAAGGGTTCTTAGTGGTTTTTATGGTAAACCAAATGTTCGCTACGTAAAACGTCAACTTCCAACAATCGCAGAAAATACGCGCAAGTATTGCATCACATGCGTGCAGCGGTTTTTTTCTGGTAATACGTTTAACGTTCCCTAAATTAATCTCGAGCGTATTGATGGCATATTGGCCTGATGCATTTGGTAAACATTGCTATCATGACTGTCACGTATGGACTACCAAGTTGTCCCGTCATGGGGACGGGCATTTTTGCTAGTGGATAAAAAAATATGTCGAATAATGCCAATTTCATGCTGTAAGATATCGCTGTGTGAAGAATACTTAATAATAATAATAATATTTACTTATGAATTAATGTTGATGTAACTAATTTGACACTATGACTAATTCAATTCTGAAATCGAACAGTGTGTCCCATTTTAATTACATTACCATTTGAATTACCATTCCGAGACATTGCTCTAAACTAAATATTAAACATTTAAACATACCGTCCCAATATGAATTCAAATTGTTTCCGCGTTGTCAAGATTATTGCGCGCTACTGGTGACATGTATGTCCAAGACGCATTTTTATTACACACGTACGCACGCACACACGCACACATGCACGCACGCACGCACGCACGCACGCATGCACACACACATACACGCACGCACGCACGCACACACGCACGCACGCACGCACTCACTCACACACACACGCGCACTCACTCACACACACACGCACACACGCACGCACGCACGCACGCACACACACACACACACACACACGTACAAAGTCGTTCTTGTTTATTACAGAGAGGTTCAGTCGGGACAACGAGATTGCGGCTCGGGATCTACTGGAGCAATCATCGGAGCTGTGTTCGGTGCCCTCTTCGGTGTATTGGTGGTAGTGATCGGCGTATGTCTCTGCAAACGTTACTGCTGCCGCGGCTACAGCAGCAATGGTGGCGGCAGCGGTGGAACAGCCAACCGGAGTACTGTAAGCTACAGCAGTAGTGGCCAGCACCGCGGTAGCAGTACTTTCGGCGGCGGTGGCGGCGGCAGCTTCTCTTGTGGTGGCGGCGGCGGTGGCGGCTGCGGTGGCGGCGGCGGCGGTGGATTTTGATCTATTGATCTGATACCGTGTTCCACCATTGGACATAGACACCGCATCAGTCAGAAAGCAACAGGAACAACGCCATTACGCTTCTGACGATTCTTCCGTGGAACATACATGTCATAACATATAATTAGTGTTAAATGTTAAACAAACCAAGAAACGTGAACGTGAATCAAGTATGTGACGTGTGAGTCACTCAGACTCTGTTTAGCCGGACTAAAGATTTGATTAAACAATGATAATTATTATTAACGTCCGTTCAAATGCGTACAACAGTAATTGTGATATGTTATTTCAGGGTCACACTGTGGACAATCATTATGACATCATATTTCAGAATTAACCTCTGAGCAATTAATTCAATAAAACTCTTGTGTAATTGGTTGGATGATTATAAACATTTCGCCCCTTTTGTACCGATTTTACTTTTTTCAAAATAGCAGTGTGTTTTGTTTAAGAGACCAAATGTACATTATTCCATGTACACGTTTTAGGCATTGCCCTCTTTGTGACAGATGAAAATAACACATACCCTTGCGACTTAATCATGAATCGCTGTTAATGGGTGTTGTCGTAATCATGAATCGCTGTTAATGGGTGTTGTGACATACATAAATATGTCAGTTCGGTGGGTGTATATAGACAAAGTGGACCTAAAATATTATCCATTAAGTGAATTAGATCTTGGAATATTGTCATTTCGGTGAATGTAGATAGACAAAGTGGCCTTAGAGTATTGTCAGTTAGGTGAATGTAGAGACAAAATGGTCTTAGAGCATTGTCAGTTTGGTGATAGATAAAATGGCCTTGGAATAGTGTCAGTTTTGTGAAGCTAGACAAAGTGGCCCTGGCATGTTGTCAGTTCTGTTGTTTTATCTCTTCATCATATAATCACGCTACGTTTCGTGTGATTATGTTATATAAATGTATATTTAGATAACTTGATTTTATTCACATATAACATATTTTAATTGGAAGTAATATAAATAATAATGATACTTGTATCTTTATTTTTAATGCTCCTGTTGAATGTTATAATAAATTATTTTTAAATCAAAACACGTTCTGACGATTTGCAGCACTTCTTTGTATTGTGTCATAATGTACCATGGCGGTTTATTAATGTCAATGTTACATTTATTATTATGAAAATTAATAATAAAAAGCCGTACGCTCAGAAGTTTAACTATGCTTCATGTTTGCAATGGTAGTTGTATATGTTTCAAACTTCAAATCAAGATAAAGTTAAACACAATTTTAGTAGCAACTCAGCTAAATTGGATTAACATCATTATGCATTCAGTAAAATATTACAAGTATAGTATGTAAGTATGTAATTCGCATATTCCCTGCCAAGATACGTGGCGCAGCAGATATAATATTATTTACATTGTGCCCGACCATGTATTGTATAGCGTGATTTTATTTACATAGTAAATAAATATATAAGTATATAAATTATATTATTGCAAATAGTAATATCACCCCACCCATTCCCTACCCATTGCACATGTCCCACCATATAATCTTTTATTTATTTAACAGCCGAGTATAGAAATTCACCGTCACTCCCGTGTTTAGTCAGGCGTGTCCGTCACGGGAACATGTTACACATTTAACTGTTATACATGTAATGTTTAAGACAAGTGAACAGTATCGTCTTAGTGAGCTAACGGAAAATGTTACGACGTGTTTGACTGAACCAAATAACTAGCGACACCGATGTGCAGTGAGATATAATGTACCAGTGAGATACAATGTACCAGTGAGATATAATGTACCAGTGAGTGCCTGTGGCAGGGGTCTCAACAATGTTCCAATTCCCACCTGTTTTGGGGTCCAACCTTCCACCGTTTTTGAGAGACCACCTCCCACCTATCTCCTATTTTTGAGACCAACCAGCTACCAAGGTTGAGGACCAACCACCCACCTCCCACTTCCTGCCGCCTACTCCCACTAATCCAACAAATGTGCTGCTAACGAACGAATAACTGTTGTATGCACAGCCAAACTGTCTTAACCTTTAACCCTCAGCCGTCTTTGAAGAGACCCTGGTTCCCCAGTTATTTGACCACATGCAACAAAAAACGTGAGGTCATTACGTTCAGCAAACTCCCCTCCAGAGGCGCCACTCACCATTTCACCACTGCCGCAAGTTACATTTGATGTGCAGATTTTGTACATATTTATTTCATCTGGTTTATCAATCTCCCAATTTCAATTGCACTCAGATGTAGATAGAATTGTGCATTGCAAATTTTACTAGAAATATGACGACGTCCGTCTCATAAGTCTCAAATAATACGACGTAACAAGTCGTAAACAATAATTGCGTTACTCTGCCTACCAATCGTTTATACAACTCCGCAACTGTCCATTTTGAATTTATAATCAAATTGTGGCAGTGGTGATATGACCTGTGGCGCCACTGTTGGGAAGTTTGTAAGTTCAGGCCTGATATCGAATGTGTACTCTTAACTATCCGCTAGAGGAGCGCGCTACATGAATAGGTGGGATGACGCGGCTATTTTGAGGTGGGTTTGGTTTAACAAGATTTAACGAGAGTGGCATCCAAGGCAACAAGCACAAATGGCAAGTCGACAAGGAAGCCAATGGCTTATCGAGGGTCCAACCATTTTTCATCTATGTGTAATCTGCTCTTCTGAGATATTTGTCAATTTTGTCTTTAAACATATTCACGCTGCTAGCATTAAAACAATCTCTGTAATATATGTTCCATTCGTTTATTGGCCTCTGTGAGAATACGTACTTTCTTATATCCCATCTACACAGATCCTTTACTAATATTATTTTTCTTTACTTTGAGATACTATCTTTCTTTGCCGAGACACAACTATTTCTATCAATATTTTCGTATCCATTCAATATTTTATCAATTTCTATTTGATCTATCCTTCACGTCATTGTCTCTATAGTTGTTGCACTTCGCTCTTTTATGCGTTCTTCATAACTGGTGGAATTGAAGCGTCAGCGCGCGGTATTGTCCGACTTGGGGCCTGAAGGGCTCTCGCACCCGCTTGCTCAATATACAACTAGTAGCATGTATTCGTTCACGGAGTCACGAGGATACACGACGTTTTAGACCTCGCTCACCTGTCCGCTGTCGGATCATTGTACTAGACACCTGAACATAAATGACCCACTGGCGCGATGAATGGCCGTTTGCTCACAGTTGATCCGTCGTAAATGGAATATTTGCATATCAAGAGAGACCGAATGGCGTTGCTGCAGAAACAGAGCTGTATCACCGCGCAAGTGTCGAACAGGTCAACAAAGTTGATGCCGTTCTTTTGTTGTATTGTTCTTTTGTTGTATTAACCGAGGTCTACTTGCAAGCCTGCGTTTACATTGACAATGACATTTCACCAAGTCGAACTGCAAAGTGCATTCCAGGACAACGTATATAGACGGTGCTTGGTTCGTTGTCGTACTTGCTACATGCGGAGCGAGTTAGAAATTACTTTGATATGAACACTATGTCGGCAAATTATGTCGTCATGTGTGTTCTGTTTGTCGCAATTTTACATGTCAACACGTCCCCGTTGTACGAGACAACGACTGTACCCATCAACTCGTCCCCGCTGTACGAGACAACGACTGCGACGATCGACTCGTGGACCAAGTCCGAGTTCCCGAACCCACAACTCGACGTCGACGACTGCGGAAACAACGGCAGCAAGTCGTGGGTTTGTGACCCGGCTCGGCTGCTCTCGAGACAAGAAGGTTATATGTTTATATTTATTTTGTAAAATCACATCATGGAATTTGTTCAATTTAGTTGCATCCTGTTGTTCACATATGTGATGAAATTTAGCAAAAACCCACCCACATGATTGATTCGTGTGGCCTGTGAGCACGTGCCTGGTCGTTTACCTGGAGATAATTATAGTCGTCTCTTTGTCCAGTCGATGCCCTGAACGAGCTGATCATTCAACTACGAGGTGACTCTTGCCAAGGCTGGGTCGCAGCAGTCGCCGTCGTCATGAGAATCCACCTCAGACACTACAAGTGAGCTCCACTGAGGACAGTACTGTATGACAATTATTTTTTCAAGTTGAGTCCGTTGCGTGTTCGTCATATAAAAGTTTGGGACACGGCAGTGCAGTGAAGAACGTCGGAATCTATAAAGAGTGTGTGTGTGTGTGTGTGTGTATGTGTGTGTGTGTGTGTGTGTGTGTGTGTGTGTGTGTGTGTGTGTGTGTGTGTGTGTGTGTGTGAGTGTGTGTGTGTGTGTGTGTGTGTGTGTGTGTGTGTGTGTGTGTGTGTGTGTGTGTGTGTGTGTGTGTGTGTGTGTGTGTGTGTGTGTGTGTGTGTGTGTGTGTGTGTGTGTGTGTGTGTGTGTGTGTGTGTGTGTGTGTGTGTGTGCTTGTGCTTGTGCTTGTGCTTGTGCTTGTGCGTGTGCGTGTGCGTGTGCGTGTGCGTGTGTGTTCACTGACTGTTGACGTAGTGCACCGCACCAATCCCAGTTTAACTGTGATCAGCTGTATCAACTCATCTATCCTCTTCGGGCCGTCCAGGCCCGAGGTTTGACGTTTGACGTTTGCTGGTATATTTATTTTCTTGTCAGTGTCCCTGCTCAATCAGAGGTGTAAGAATTTAGTGCCAGTAGCCCCCCCCCCGGGTCGCTATGGATTTAACACACACACCCCGAGTGTATTCGTTATTTATTTTCACAATACAATGCATTTCGAATAGCTGTTCATCACACATATGATAATAGCATCAATCGCGTAGTAAGAAACAAGTGTCCTCACGTTTCACTGAACGCCTGTAAACAAACCAGATATTGCCACTGATTGATATTATTCTCAACCTCAAGTCAACATTGTATTATTTCGTTTTTGTCTGGTGGTCAACGAGGCATTATCAGTTTGCCTGGAAATTAATGCCACTAATTTCCATTTTTAGCCTTTAAATCATACGATTTACAAATAAAAGAGGTGTTTTACGCTTTTCCTCTGATACAAATCTGACATACTTTGTGCACACAAGCTATATGACTATTTTCTAATTTCAGAACAATGAATAGAACAGCCAGGGAGTGTTCCCAAACTGACAATTAGTCCCGTTAGTCCCAATAGCCTTGGGGGTAATAAACCAATACGATTACGTGGCAGTAGGTAGCAATGAAATTAGGTGATGTAGTTATATTTACCAATATCATTCACGTAGTAATTGCAGCGATAGTTCGAGTTGGTTCGCAACTATTTGACGGTGACGCTTAGATTGTTGTTGACAAGTCTGGATATAACGAGAAAAAAAACGTACCTTTTCCGTCAAAATCATTTGTATGTAAAACTCATTATGAATAGGATGTGGTGAATTGGCAAATACATAGCACAAACGTTAATTGTAAAATTTGTCACCGTCATTGGTACAGTTGTGCTGGTAATCAACATTGTAGTTAAGACGGCGCTACCGTTCGCTTCTTTTCGGTTGTCTTACGTTTTGACCATATTATATGCTTAGCTAGAACCATTGTGTTTTGTTTAATTGTTTCAATTATAAGGTTGCATCATTGTGTTAATAACTAGGTATCCTTTAAGCTGAACTATTTCAATATGACACGTTATACTATATTGCTTCTTCACGGGTTACTTGACAGGTATCCATCGACTGACAATGATAAGTTGGAGGCTACTAGAGAATTTGCCGACTACCTGCTAAAGACGTGGAAGTTTGGAGACTGCGACAACGACCTGGTGATTGTGGTCTCCAAGAGCGACAGAACGGTCAGACATGTTTATGTTTTGCTAATAATTTATTTAGTTCAATGTGTTTTCACTTGACGTAACAAATAAATAATTATGTTAATAAATATATGTTAACAAATAAATGACAAAGCTGAGACCGACGGCATCAAGAGCCTCTTAGTGTCATCGAAGTTCATGGAATGAGGAATAGTATAATTAACTGGATATAAAATAGCTGACTGGCAGACTGAAAGAAAACACAGTTATCGTTGACACTGAACTTTTTTTTTACATCAGCATTACTTAGAGAGGGGGAGGATGGGCGTCCGTACGTGCGTGCTTTTGTCCGTGCGTGCGTGTGGGTATTCAGAGTATGTGGTCATTTAAGCATAACCTCTTTGATGGTTAATTTCGTAATAAATATGTGGAATCGTTTTGGTGTGCTCTTAATGCGTATACCAAATACCACCAATGCATATTGTACTGTAAAAGATGATGTGAAATATTAAGTGGGCACCACTGGTCAGTGTGACCAGGCCACAGTGCAGTGAACAGCCACGCACACAGGTTTCGCTGGAGGCAGTTCAAACAAACAAGACTTGATGTTGCATGTTCGTTGTCTCTCTCTCCCGGCAGGTATGGACGAGCACGGCGAGCGGTGTGCGGAAGAAACTCTCAGACGAGTGCGTTACAAAGATATACAAGGAAACGAGACACGGATCGGGATTGATATATCTCCTCGAGCAATACACGTGAGTATGCACAGGTATAAAATAGGATTGACTATATGATTCTATCAGATGTATGGACATAGGCTGGCCCCTTAGCGAGAGGTCACGCGCCAGAAACGAGCAGTTATCGTGGCGAAGACAACTATATTTCAAAGTTGTTTGCTTGGATACGGGAAATGTCGAATAATACAATTTTCATACTCTAATATATCGCTGGGTAATGACTACTTAATAATAATAATAATAATAATTACACTATGAATTAATTTTTAATGTAACTAATTTGACAGTATGACTAATTCAATTATGAAATCGAACAGTGTGTCCCTTTTGAATTATCACACACCTCTACGCACGCACGAACCTACACACATCCACACGCAAACGCACGTGCACGCACACGCACACGCACACGCACACGCACACGCACACGCACACGCACATACGTACAACGTCGGTCGTTGTTTATAACAGAGAGGTTCAGTCGGGACAACGAGATTGCGGCTCGGGATCTACTGGAGTAATCATCGGAGCTGTGTTCGGTGCCCTCTTCGGTGTATTGGTGTTAGTGATCGGCATCTGTCTCTGCAAGCGTTACTGTTGTCGCGGCTACAGCAGCTACGGTGGCGGCAGCGGTGGAACAGCCAACCGGAGTACTGTAAGCTACAGTAGTAGCGGCCAGCACCGCGGGGGCAGCTCTGGCGGAGGCGGACACAGCAGTAGCTACAGGCACGGAGGCTGTAGTACAAGCCACTACAGTAGTGGTGGCGGCGGCGGCGGCGGCGGCGGCGGCGGCGGCGGCAGCGGTGGAGGCCGACATAGTAGTAAAAGCGGCGGCGGCGGCGGAGGCAGCTTCTCTTGTGGTGGCGGTGGAGGAGGTGGTGGCGGTGATGGCGGTGGTGGCGGTGGTGGTGGTGGCGGTGGCGGCGGTGGCGGCGGCGGTGGTGGTGGCGGCGGAGGTGATTTTTGATCTGTCGATACCATTCGACATGGACACCGAATCATCAGTCAGAAAGAAACAGGAATGACGTCATTACGCTTCCGACTATTCTTCCTTAGAACATATATGTCATAATTAGTGTTAAATGTGAAAAAAAACAAGAAACGTGAACGTTAATCAAGCATTTGACGCTTGAGTCACTTTCTGACAGACGCTGTTTAGCCGGAGTAAAGGCTTAATTGAACAATAATCATTATTATTAACGTCCATTCAAAGGCGCAAATCAGTAATTGTGGTATTATTTTCCAGAGTCACAATGTGGGCAATTATTATAGCATCACATTTCAGAATCAACCTCTTTACCTTTTCAAAATAGTAGCGTACGTAAATAAACAGATCAAATCTACATTATTCCGGGTCCACGTTTTGTGGCAGACGAAAATAACACATACCCTTGCGACTTAACCGTGAATCGTTGTTAATGGGTGTGCCCGAAACACGCGTGTCGAGACGTTGTGACATGTGTAAATCTGTCAGTTCGGTGGGTGTGTATAGACAAAGTGACCCTAGAGTATTGTCCTTTATATGAATGTAGGTAGACTACATGGGCTTGGAATATTGTCATTTCCGTGAATGCCGCGAGATAAAATGGCCTTGTAATATTTTCAGTTCGGTGAAAATAGTAAGTTCAGAATAATTATAACTATTTTCCCTGTTTATGGTGGTATGGTTATAATTATTCAGAACTTATAATTTCTAGGTATATATGCTGTCATACGATTGTTGTGTGGCTATAATATATATAATACCAATAAAATACCAGCGACAACAGTAACCGATGGGATTTCTTGCATGAATATATATATATATATATATATATATATATATATATATATATATATATATATATATATCTATATATGCAGTGTGTGTACGTGTATATTATATATACTATATATATATATATATATATATATATATATATATATATATATATATATATATATATATATATATATATATATATATATATATATATATATATATATACTATATATATATATATATATATATATATATATATATATATATATATTATATTATATTATATATTATGTATATGAAGTCTAACTGTTGCTTTATACAGAGATATAATTAGCTTTCTTCCTAGTATTTTATGTTTCTCCTGATCAACCCATTTCCTGTATGTAGGCATTTGCATTTTCCAAAATTTAGTGTAGATCGTTTTGTAAATGTTGTTTATCACCACCAGTGTTAACCTTTCTAAACACTTTTGTGTAAAATTTCAGTACGTTACTTGTTATGTTGTCGTCGAAGTCATTGATATATATTAAGAATAATAAAGGTCATAATACTGATCAATGTAAGTAAAAATTTCATGAATTAGGCAAGAAGGTCGGAGGGAATCTGATAGGATCTGTGGAGGTCTGAGGGGGTTAGAGAGTAAATGATGTTTGTTTTGTGTAATGTCTCAAATCAATTCGAGATCACTACTTACTTATCTTTTCAGCCACCTTCAGTTGTAGTTGAAACAATTTACTCTTAGTAATTACTTCAATCTAGTCTGTGTTTACATTTTTAAAACAATCTTATTCCATTTAATCTAATATTTATTCCAATGCAAGAACAAATGCGAATCTCAGCACACGAATCTGTGTTTGACGGTGGACCTAGCTTATATCAAACCATTTTGATTCCAGCGAAGGGGTAGATCAACGCGGAGCCGCATTCTGCTCAGCAAAGTCTGTTAAAGATATTTCCTGCAATGCTCGTAACATTATTCTTCGATAATTGATGGGTAAGTTATTTTGCAATTATCCGAGTTGTGGTCAACTTGCTGGGCTTTATTTTCTTGAGTAATGCTATGTTGCAAAAATCTAGCAGGTGTGTTTTGAATTAATCCGGTTGCCAAAGTTCATTGTTGATGTCTGACAATTTAAGGTAAATGGCAATCGAGGTTGTGATTGGTAAGGACACCTTTATAAATATATTTTATGGGGAAGTCTGTCAGGTATTGAGGGTGCATTCTCCATGATAATTCTGGAGTGTTGGAAGTATTTGTCCTGTCTCTCTTCTGGTGTCCCTTCGATCTAGTTAGAGCTAGGTCTGTGCTGTCATTCGACCAGATCTTCCAAGCTATGCTGTGTCTATGATCAAACGATGCTTGTTGGTTTTTCTGCATCTTTTCGTCGAACGGATTTAGAAAGAATAATAATATATGTAGCGTGCTTTCATGCCGAGCATCGAGGCCATGTTCTTGTAGAGATTGGACTGGCCAAGTTGTACGGATGGCCAAGGACAGGCTGCCGAAATAGCTGTGTTCTATGGTGACCTGCAGCAGTCTAAGCGAAACGTTGCGCGACCATGCTTCCACAATGATATAGTGTAGATTAGACTCCACGAAGCGAAACCTAGGAGCTACCGGTATTGACGTGAGCACGTGAAGAGCGGTCGTCAGACAAGGAGCCGCCGACACTGGATCTATTGGAGCAGCTGACGCCACGTGAGACCGTCACGAACATGCGCACGATTTCGCAGCCCAAACAGGACATGCTGACATACCGAGAACAAGCCATGGCTGCCCGTATCGGGCTAGTATCTCAGGAACGAAACCATCGAGAGCCAGCTGGACCGCCGCGTGCGGCTCCTGGGTGACAGGACCGCTGACAGTGACTCCCCGGAGGCTGCACCGTAGAGAGCGACTCCCCGGTGGCTGCATCGACGAGAGCGACTCCCCGGAGACTGTACCGTCGAGAGCAACTCCCCGGAAGCTGTACCGTCGAGAATGACTCCCCGGAGACTGTTCCTTCGAGAGCGACTCCATGGAGGCTGGACTGTTGAGAGCGACTCCCCAGAAGATGCACCGTAGAGAGCGACCCCCGAAGTTCGCATGTACCTTAGAGACCGACGGAGGATGTACTGTCGAAGAGAGCGACTCCTTGGAGGCTGCACCGCGGTTGGAAGCCGGGCTGATTATATTTATTTAACTTATAACTCCTTTAAATTCAAAAGCTCACCTCTGGGAACACTCCCAGAAAAATGGCTCTCCTTCTCTGCTTTTTTTGGTGTATAAATACTCAACACAACACAACTTATTTCCACGATAAAAATAGAAGTTTAAAAATATGTGTGTGAGGAATGGGATTTTGGTAGTAGGATTGCGTCTGGGGGCTTATGTCTGCGGGGGTTATATACACAGAGGGCTTATGTTCAGCAACCATAGAACTCCTACAAGAAATATATATGATCATTAACTCATGTTATACTAAGTAGTTGTTGCAATTAGTAAAACACAATATAGTCCATGTACGTGTGCTTTCAATGAACTACTTGTTTGGCTTCGGTCGCACACCGTTGTGTGGCAGACTTTGCAACAAAACACATTCACTCACTTTCAGGATGAGTACAATAATGCACAAATCTAATCTTTTACAACGTTCCACCTTTCTACTGTTCTACAGTAACTAACTAAAACATAACTAGAACACGTTTCTACCCTTAATAGCCCACTGTTACTTTAAAGTTTCAGTTGTCGAGCTTTAAAGTAATATAAAGTGAATATAAAAAATTAGTCAACCAAATTATTGATACCTTCAAAAATCTGTTTCTGGTAATTACCAGGAATGCTCAGTTGTTGAATTTTAGCTTTAAACAAGGAGTTGTAATAAGGTCGCGCACACAGTGGGCAATAATGTGAATCAGTCTGATTCAAACATATACCTAGTACTCAATAATGTAGCTGTAAATAAAAAATTCTTGATTCATGTGTACTTAATAATGTAGGCATAAATAACAGAGTGATCTTGATTCATCGGGGTACTTAATTAAGTAGGTGTAAATAATGTTCTGTCTTGCCTCGATGCAGGTCCACCAAGTCCAACAGAGGGACATCCAGTGGGTCCTTGCCGAGTGAGTCAACTATCCACCATGGTCCATTCCGTGGCCGCTGGTTGCACGGGTCTCCAAGTCTAGAGCAGCAGCAGCAGCAGCAGCAGCAGCAGCAGCAGCAGCAGCAGCAGCAGCAGCAGCAGCAGCAGCAGCAGCAGCAGCAGCAGCAGCAGCAGCAGCAGCAGCAGCAGCAGCAGCACATCAACCCAGCATTCACTGGAGACCACCCGTTGGACTACAGAATGCCTGATGTGTACGGCCGACAGAATGACTACTTGGACTCTCCGACAGCCAATCTCAATAGCAAGGTGGGATATCTGCACACTTGAAAGTGAACAATACTAATGATTTATATGTCATGACCTAAACCTATTTCCCTGAGTTTGAGACATTCATTTAGAAAAATTGCTGGACCAATTTATTTGTCATGTGATGTTGTGACACTGCTGCTCTCTCAGTCTTTGTTTGATTCAAAGCAGCAACATTAAAAAAAACTTATAATATATAACAAAACGTGGCATGTAAAATTGAACGTGTGCGTTCTAACAGCAGCAACAATTCCAAACTAAATCATTATTAATATTAATCATCTCATAATAATAATAATCATAATAACATTATGTTTGTATCAGTACTAAATATAACCCATTGATTGAATTATTTGATTCCAGCCTGGACCCCGCTTTCCCAGACCAAAGAAAGCTCTCTTCCGACCAATAAGACGCTCGCGTGTGGCAGAACCATACCCAGACTACGACTGATGACAACTGCCATAACTTGGCAACTGACACAAAGGCTGACTACAATCTGATGTAATGATAACACACTAACTCCTTCAACTCATAGAGCTACCTGGTCTTAGATCCAAAGGCTCACTACAATCTGATGTCATGACAACGCATTATAACTCCTTCAACTTATAGTGCTACCTGGTCTTATACAGGTAGCCAACTATTTCTCTGCGGCATGTAACGTTTGTAGCACTCAATAACATTGTCCAAAATATGTATTTGACTAATATTTCGTGGATTTATATCCAAGAGCAGCTTCCACCAAGTAGAAGAATGATACACGTTATATTTGTGTGACTTAAGATAAGCAGAATGATACACATTATGTTTGTGTTTGTCCATAATTTGTAAAACTACTCCACCTCAATTATGTGAAATGAAAACGGGGATTGTCCCTACATATTTGTTTTAATTAGTTTTAATGTTTTAAATGATGTACCTCTTATAAACACATGGTTTTAACTTAGGCCTATACCTGATGTTCACTAGGATACTAATGCAACTATTTAAGAAACTTCACTTTTGCTTTGTCATGTACTGTGTCACTATTAATAAAACAGTGGGCTATTAAGGGTAGAAACGTGTTCTAGTTATATTTTAGTTAGTTACTGTAGAACAGTAGAAAGGTGGAACGTTGTAAAAGATTAGATTTGTGCATTATTGTACTCATCCTGAAAGTGAGTGAATGTGTTTTGTTGCAAAGTCTGCCACACAACGGTGTGCGACCGAAGCCAAACAAGTAGTTCATTGAAAGCACACGTACATGGACTATATTGTGTTTTACTAATTGCAACAACTACTTAGTATAACATGAGTTAATGATCATATATATTTCTTGTAGGAGTTCTATGGTTGCTGAACATAAGCCCTCTGTGTATATAACCCCCGCAGACATAAGCCCCCAGACGCAATCCTACTACCAAAATCCCATTCCTCACACACATATTTTTAAACTTCTATTTTTATCGTGGAAATAAGTTGTGTTGTGTTGAGTATTTATACACCAAAAAAAGCAGAGAAGGAGAGCCATTTATCTGGGAGTGTTCCCAGAGGTGAGCTTTTGAATTTAAAGGAGTTATAAGTTAAATAAATATAATCAGCCCGGCTTCCAACCTCGGTGCAGCCTCCAAGGAGTCGCTCTCTTCGACAGTACATCCTCCGTCGGTCTCTAAGGTACATGCGAACTTCGGGGGTCGCTCTCTACGGTGCATCTTCTGGGGAGTCGCTCTCAACAGTCCAGCCTCCATGGAGTCGCTCTCGAAGGAACAGTCTCCGGGGAGTCATTCTCGACGGTACAGCTTCCGGGGAGTTGCTCTCGACGGTACAGTCTCCGGGGAGTCGCTCTCGTCGATGCAGCCACCGGGGAGTCGCTCTCTACGGTGCAGCCTCCGGGGAGTCACTGTCAGCGGTCCTGTCACCCAGGAGCCGCACGCGGCGGTCCAGCTGGCTCTCGATGGTTTCGTTCCTGAGATACTAGCCCGATACGGGCAGCCATGGCTTGTTCTCGGTATGTCAGCATGCCCTGTTTGGGCTGCGAAATCGTGCGCATGTTCGTGACGGTCTCACGTGGCGTCAGCTGCTCCAATAGATCCAGTGTCGGCGGCTCCTTGTCTGACGACCGCTCTTCACGTGCTCACGTCAATACCGGTAGCTCCTAGGTTTCGCTTCGTGGAGTCTAATCTACACTATATCATTGTGGAAGCATGGTCGCGCAACGTTTCGCTTAGACTGCTGTAGGTCACCATAGAACACAGCTATTTCGGCAGCCTGTCCTTGGCCATCCGTACAACTTGGCCAGTCCAATCTCTACAAGAACATGGCCTCGATGCTCGGCATGAAAGCACGCTACATATATTATTATTCTTTCTAAATCCGTTCGACGAAAAGATGCAGAAAAACCAACAAGCATCGTTTGATCATAGACACAGCATAGCTTGGAAGATCTGGTCGAATGACAGCACAGACCTAGCTCTAACTAGATCGAAGGGGCACCAGAAGAGAGACAGGACAAATACTTCCAACACTCCAGAATTATCATGGAGAATGCACCCTCAATACCTGACAGACTTCCCCATAAAATATATTTATAAAGGTGTCCTTACCAATCACAACCTCGATTGCCATTTACCTTAAATTGTCAGACATCAACAATGAACTTTGGCAACCGGATTAATTCAAAACACACCTGCTAGATTTTTGCAACATAGCATTACTCAAGAAAATAAAGCCCAGCAAGTTGACCACAACTCGGATAATTGCAAAATAACTTACCCATCAATTATCGAAGAATAATTTTACGAGCATTGCAGGAAATATCTTTAACAGACTTTGCTGAGCAGAATGCGGCTCCGCGTTGATCTACCCCTTCGCTGGAATCAAAATGGTTTGATATAAGCTAGGTCCACCGTCAAACACAGATTCGTGTGCTGAGATTCGCATTTGTTCTTGCATTGGAATAAATATTAGATTAAATGGAATAAGATTGTTTTAAAAATGTAAACACAGACTAGATTGAAGTAATTACTAAGAGTAAATTGTTTCAACTACAACTGAAGGTGGCTGAAAAGATAAGTAAGTAGTGATCTCGAATTGATTTGAGACATTACACAAAACAAACATCATTTACTCTCTAACCCCCTCAGACCTCCACAGATCCTATCAGATTCCCTCCGACCTTCTTGCCTAATTCATGAAATTTTTACTTACATTGATCAGTATTATGACCTTTATTATTCTTAATATATATCAATGACTTCGACGACAACATAAAGAGTAACGTACTGAAATTTTACACAAAAGTGTTTAGAAAGGTTAACACTGGTGGTGATAAACAACATTTACAAAACGATCTACACTAAATTTTGGAAAATGCAAATGCCTACATACAGGAAATGGGTTGATCAGGAGAAACATAAAATACTAGGAAGAAAGCTAATTATATCTCTGTATAAAGCAACAGTTAGACTTCATATACATAATATATAATATAATATAATATATATATATATATATATATATATATATATATATATATATATATATATATATATATATATATATATATATATATATATATATAGTATATATATATATATATAGTATATATAATATACACGTACACACACTGCATATATATATATATATATATATATATATATATATATATATATATATATATATATATATATATATATATATATATATGTATATTTCATGCAAGAAATCCCATCGGTTACTGTTGTCGCTGGTATTTTATTGGTATTATATATATTATAGCCACACAACAATCGTATGACAGCATATATACCTAGAAATTATAAGTTCTGAATAATTATAACCATACCACCATAAACAGGGAAAATAGTTATAATTATTCTGAACTTACTATTTTCACCGGACTGAAAATATTACAAGGCCATTTTATCTCGCGGCATTCACGGAAATGACAATATTCCAAGCCCATGTAGTCTACCTACATTCATATAAAGGACAATACTCTAGGGTCACTTTGTCTATACACACCCACCGAACTGACAGATTTACACATGTCACAACGTCTCGACACGCGTGTTTCGGGCACACCCATTAACAACGATTCACGGTTAAGTCGCAAGGGTATGTGTTATTTTCGTCTGCCACAAAACGTGGACCCGGAATAATGTAGATTTGATCTGTTTATTTACGTACGCTACTATTTTGAAAAGGTAAAGAGGTTGATTCTGAAATGTGATGCTATAATAATTGCCCACATTGTGACTCTGGAAAATAATACCACAATTACTGATTTGCGCCTTTGAATGGACGTTAATAATAATGATTATTGTTCAATTAAGCCTTTACTCCGGCTAAACAGCGTCTGTCAGAAAGTGACTCAAGCGTCAAATGCTTGATTAACGTTCACGTTTCTTGTTTTTTTTTCACATTTAACACTAATTATGACATATATGTTCTAAGGAAGAATAGTCGGAAGCGTAATGACGTCATTCCTGTTTCTTTCTGACTGATGATTCGGTGTCCATGTCGAATGGTATCGACAGATCAAAAATCACCTCCGCCGCCACCACCACCGTCGCCGCCACCGCCACCACCGCCACCACCACCACCGCCACCACCGCCATCACCGCCACCACCTCCTCCACCGCCACCACAAGAGAAGCTGCCTCCGCCGCCGCCGCCGCTTTTACTACTATGTCGGCCTCCACCGCTGCCGCCGCCGCCGCCGCCGCCGCCGCCGCCGCCGCCGCCGCCGCCGCCGCCGCCGCCGCCGCCGCCGCCGCCGCCGCCACCACTACTGTAGTGGCTTGTACTACAGCCTCCGTGCCTGTAGCTACTGCTGTGTCCGCCTCCGCCAGAGCTGCCCCCGCGGTGCTGGCCGCTACTACTGTAGCTTACAGTACTCCGGTTGGCTGTTCCACCGCTGCCGCCACCGTAGCTGCTGTAGCCGCGACAACAGTAACGCTTGCAGAGACAGATGCCGATCACTAACACCAATACACCGAAGAGGGCACCGAACACAGCTCCGATGATTACTCCAGTAGATCCCGAGCCGCAATCTCGTTGTCCCGACTGAACCTCTCTGTTATAAACAACGACCGACGTTGTACGTATGTGCGTGTGCGTGTGCGTGTGCGTGTGCGTGTGCGTGTGCGTGTGCGTGTGCGTGTGCGTGTGCGTGTGCGTGTGCGTGTGCGTGTGCGTGTGCGTGTGCGTGTGCGTGTGCGTGTGCGTGTGCGTGTGCGTGTGCGTGTGCGTGTGCGTGTGCGTGTGCGTGCACGTGCGTTTGCGTGTGGATGTGTGTAGGTTCGTGCGTGCGTAGAGGTGTGTGATAATTCAAAAGGGACACACTGTTCGATTTCATAATTGAATTAGTCATACTGTCAAATTAGTTACATTAAAAATTAATTCATAGTGTAATTATTATTATTATTATTATTAAGTAGTCATTACCCAGCGATATATTAGAGTATGAAAATTGTATTATTCGACATTTCCCGTATCCAAGCAAACAACTTTGAAATATAGTTGTCTTCGCCACGATAACTGCTCGTTTCTGGCGCGTGACCTCTCGCTAAGGGGCCAGCCTATGTCCATACATCTGATAGAATCATATAGTCAATCCTATTTTATACCTGTGCATACTCACGTGTATTGCTCGAGGAGATATATCAATCCCGATCCGTGTCTCGTTTCCTTGTATATCTTTGTAACGCACTCGTCTGAGAGTTTCTTCCGCACACCGCTCGCCGTGCTCGTCCATACCTGCCGGGAGAGAGAGACAACGAACATGCAACATCAAGTCTTGTTTGTTTGAACTGCCTCCAGCGAAACCTGTGTGCGTGGCTGTTCACTGCACTGTGGCCTGGTCACACTGACCAGTGGTGCCCACTTAATATTTCACATCATCTTTTACAGTACAATATGCATTGGTGGTATTTGGTATACGCATTAAGAGCACACCAAAACGATTCCACATATTTATTACGAAATTAACCATCAAAGAGGTTATGCTTAAATGACCACATACTCTGAATACCCACACGCACGCACGGACAAAAGCACGCACGTACGGACGCCCATCCTCCCCCTCTCTAAGTAATGCTGATGTAAAAAAAAAGTTCAGTGTCAACGATAACTGTGTTTTCTTTCAGTCTGCCAGTCAGCTATTTTATATCCAGTTAATTATACTATTCCTCATTCCATGAACTTCGATGACACTAAGAGGCTCTTGATGCCGTCGGTCTCAGCTTTGTCATTTATTTGTTAACATATATTTATTAACATAATTATTTATTTGTTACGTCAAGTGAAAACACATTGAACTAAATAAATTATTAGCAAAACATAAACATGTCTGACCGTTCTGTCGCTCTTGGAGACCACAATCACCAGGTCGTTGTCGCAGTCTCCAAACTTCCACGTCTTTAGCAGGTAGTCGGCAAATTCTCTAGTAGCCTCCAACTTATCATTGTCAGTCGATGGATACCTGTCAAGTAACCCGTGAAGAAGCAATATAGTATAACGTGTCATATTGAAATAGTTCAGCTTAAAGGATACCTAGTTATTAACACAATGATGCAACCTTATAATTGAAACAATTAAACAAAACACAATGGTTCTAGCTAAGCATATAATATGGTCAAAACGTAAGACAACCGAAAAGAAGCGAACGGTAGCGCCGTCTTAACTACAATGTTGATTACCAGCACAACTGTACCAATGACGGTGACAAATTTTACAATTAACGTTTGTGCTATGTATTTGCCAATTCACCACATCCTATTCATAATGAGTTTTACATACAAATGATTTTGACGGAAAAGGTACGTTTTTTTTCTCGTTATATCCAGACTTGTCAACAACAATCTAAGCGTCACCGTCAAATAGTTGCGAACCAACTCGAACTATCGCTGCAATTACTACGTGAATGATATTGGTAAATATAACTACATCACCTAATTTCATTGCTACCTACTGCCACGTAATCGTATTGGTTTATTACCCCCAAGGCTATTGGGACTAACGGGACTAATTGTCAGTTTGGGAACACTCCCTGGCTGTTCTATTCATTGTTCTGAAATTAGAAAATAGTCATATAGCTTGTGTGCACAAAGTATGTCAGATTTGTATCAGAGGAAAAGCGTAAAACACCTCTTTTATTTGTAAATCGTATGATTTAAAGGCTAAAAATGGAAATTAGTGGCATTAATTTCCAGGCAAACTGATAATGCCTCGTTGACCACCAGACAAAAACGAAATAATACAATGTTGACTTGAGGTTGAGAATAATATCAATCAGTGGCAATATCTGGTTTGTTTACAGGCGTTCAGTGAAACGTGAGGACACTTGTTTCTTACTACGCGATTGATGCTATTATCATATGTGTGATGAACAGCTATTCGAAATGCATTGTATTGTGAAAATAAATAACGAATACACTCGGGGTGTGTGTGTTAAATCCATAGCGACCCGGGGGGGGGCTACTGGCACTAAATTCTTACACCTCTGATTGAGCAGGGACACTGACAAGAAAATAAATATACCAGCAAACGTCAAACGTCAAACCTCGGGCCTGGACGGCCCGAAGAGGATAGATGAGTTGATACAGCTGATCACAGTTAAACTGGGATTGGTGCGGTGCACTACGTCAACAGTCAGTGAACACACACGCACACGCACACGCACACGCACAAGCACAAGCACAAGCACAAGCACACACACACACACACACACACACACACACACACACACACACACACACACACACACACACACACACACACACACACACACACACACACACACACACACACACACACACACACACACACACACACACACACACACACACACACACACACACACTCACACACACACACACACACACACACACACACACACTCACACACACACACACACACACACACACACACACACACACACACACACACACACACACACACACACACACACACACACACACACACACACACATACACACACACACACACTCTTTATAGATTCCGACGTTCTTCACTGCACTGCCGTGTCCCAAACTTTTATATGACGAACACGCAACGGACTCAACTTGAAAAAATAATTGTCATACAGTACTGTCCTCAGTGGAGCTCACTTGTAGTGTCTGAGGTGGATTCTCATGACGACGGCGACTGCTGCGACCCAGCCTTGGCAAGAGTCGTCACCTCGTAGTTGA
This sequence comes from Lamellibrachia columna, assembly GCA_963662155.1. Lineage (NCBI taxonomy): Eukaryota > Metazoa > Annelida > Polychaeta > Sabellida > Siboglinidae > Lamellibrachia > Lamellibrachia columna. The sequence goes on along the minus strand of OY759270.1, from coordinate 23,205,661 downwards.
ATGATCAGCTCGTTCAGGGCATCGACTGGACAAAGAGACGACTATAATTATCTCCAGGTAAACGACCAGGCACGTGCTCACAGGCCACACGAATCAATCATGTGGGTGGGTTTTTGCTAAATTTCATCACATATGTGAACAACAGGATGCAACTAAATTGAACAAATTCCATGATGTGATTTTACAAAATAAATATAAACATATAACCTTCTTGTCTCGAGAGCAGCCGAGCCGGGTCACAAACCCACGACTTGCTGCCGTTGTTTCCGCAGTCGTCGACGTCGAGTTGTGGGTTCGGGAACTCGGACATGGTCCACGAGTCGATCGTCGCAGTCGTTGTCTCGTACAGCGGGGACGAGTTGATGGGTACAGTCGTTGTCTCGTACAACGGGGACGTGTTGACATGTAAAATTGCGACAAACAGAACACACATGACGACATAATTTGCCGACATAGTGTTCATATCAAAGTAATTTCTAACTCGCTCCGCATGTAGCAAGTACGACAACGAACCAAGCACCGTCTATATACGTTGTCCTGGAATGCACTTTGCAGTTCGACTTGGTGAAATGTCATTGTCAATGTAAACGCAGGCTTGCAAGTAGACCTCGGTTAATACAACAAAAGAACAATACAACAAAAGAACGGCATCAACTTTGTTGACCTGTTCGACACTTGCGCGGTGATACAGCTCTGTTTCTGCAGCAACGCCATTCGGTCTCTCTTGATATGCAAATATTCCATTTACGACGGATCAACTGTGAGCAAACGGCCATTCATCGCGCCAGTGGGTCATTTATGTTCAGGTGTCTAGTACAATGATCCGACAGCGGACAGGTGAGCGAGGTCTAAAACGTCGTGTATCCTCGTGACTCCGTGAACGAATACATGCTACTAGTTGTATATTGAGCAAGCGGGTGCGAGAGCCCTTCAGGCCCCAAGTCGAACAATACCGCGCGCTGAGGCTTCAATTCCACCAGTTATGAAGAACGCATAAAAGAGCGAAGTTCAACAACTATAGAGACAATGATGTGAAGGATAGATCAAATAGAAATTGATAAAATATTGAATGGATACGAAAATATTGATAGAAATAGTTGTGTCTCGGCAAAGAAAGATAGTATCTCAAAGTAAAGAAAAATAATATTAGTAAAGGATCTGTGTAGATGGGATATCAGAAAGTACGTATTCTCACAGAGGCCAATAAACGAATGGAACATATATTACAGAGATTGTTTTAATGCTAGCAGCGTGAATATGTTTAAAGACAAAATTGACAAATATCTCAGAAGAGCAGATTACACATAGATGAAAAATGGTTGGACCCTCGATAAGCCATTGGCTTCCTTGTCGACTTGCCATTTGTGCGTGTTGCCTTGGATGCCACTCTCGTTAAATCTTGTTAAACCAAACCCACCTCAAAATAGCCGCGTCATCCCACCTATTCATGTAGCGCGCTCCTCTAGCGGATAGTTAAGAGTACACATTCGATATCAGGCCTGAACTTACAAACTTCCCAACAGTGGCGCCACAGGTCATATCACCACTGCCACAATTTGATTATAAATTCAAAATGGACAGTTGCGGAGTTGTATAAACGATTGGTAGGCAGAGTAACGCAATTGTTGTTTACGACTTGTTACGTCGTATTATTTGAGACTTATGAGACGGACGTCGTCATGTTTCTAGTAAAATTTGCAATGCACAATTCTATCTACATCTGAGTGCAATTGAAATTGGGAGATTGATAAACCAGATGAAATAAATATGTACAAAATCTGCACATCAAATGTAACTTGCGTCAGTGGTGAGTGGCGCCTCTGGAGGGGAGTTTGCTGAACGTAATGACCTCACGTTTTTTGTTGCATGTGGTCAAATAACTGGGGAACCAGGGTCTCTTCAAAGACGGCTGAGGGTTAAAGGTTAAGACAGTTTGGCTGTGCATACAACAGTTATTCGTTCGTTAGCAGCACATTTGTTGGATTAGTGGGAGTAGGTGGCAGAAAGAGGGAGGTGGGTGACTGGTCCGCAACCTTGGTAGGTTGGCTTCAAAAATAGGAGATAGGTGGGAGGTGGTCTCTCAAAAACGGTGGAAGGTTGGACCCCAAAACAGGTGGGAATTGGAACATTGTTGAGACCCCTGCCACAGGCATTCAATGGTACATTATATCTCACTGGTACATTATATCTCACTGGTACATTGTATCTCACTGGTACATTATATACATTAAACAGGTGGGAATTGGAACATTGTTGAGACCCCTGCCACAGGCACTCACTGGTACATTATATCTCACTGGTACATTGTATCTCACTGGTACATTATATCTCACTGCACATCGGTGTCGCTAGTTATTTGGTTCAGTCAAACACGTCGTAACATTTTCCGTTAGCTCACTAAGACGATACTGTTCACTTGTCTTAAACATTACATGTATAACAGTTAAATGTGTAACATATTCCCTCTGATGGAAAATGACGTGTATAAAAATTCCACGCGGACACCGCTACTTCCTGGTTGGTGGGCTACCCCGCTGTGGATAGTCATGCTGACCCAAGTGAGGTCATCCGTGACGGACACGCCTGACTAAACATGGGAGTGACGGTGAATTTCTATACTCGGCTGTTAAATAAATAAAAGATTATATGGTGGGACATGTGCAATGGGTAGGGAATGGGTGGGGTGATATTACTATTTGCAATAATATAATTTATATACTTATATATTTATTTACTATGTAAATAAAATCACGCTATACAATACATGGTCGGGCACAATGTAAATAATATTATATCTGCTGCGCCACGTATCTTGGCAGGGAATATGCGAATTACATACTTACATACTATACTTGTAATATTTTACTGAATGCATAATGATGTTAATCCAATTTAGCTGAGTTGCTACTAAAATTGTGTTTAACTTTATCTTGATTTGAAGTTTGAAACATATACAACTACCATTGCAAACATGAAGCATAATTAAACTTCTGAGCGTACGGCTTTTTATTATTAATTTTCATAATAATAAATGTAACATTGACATTAATAAACCGCCATGGTACATTATGACACAATACAAAGAAGTGCTGCAAATCGTCAGAACGTGTTTTGATTTAAAAATAATTTATTATAACATTCAACAGGAGCATTAAAAATAAAGATACAAGTATCATTATTATTTATATTACTTCCAATTAAAATATGTTATATGTGAATAAAATCAAGTTATCTAAATATACATTTATATAACATAATCACACGAAACGTAGCGTGATTATATGATGAAGAGATAAAACAACAGAACTGACAACATGCCAGGGCCACTTTGTCTAGCTTCACAAAACTGACACTATTCCAAGGCCATTTTATCTATCTACATTCACCAAACTGACAATGCTCTAAGACCATTTTGTCTCTACATTCACCTAACTGACAATACTCTAAGGCCACTTTGTCTATCTACATTCACCGAAATGACAATATTCCAAGATCTAATTCACTTAATGGATAATATTTGAGGTCCACTTTGTCTATATACACCCACCGAACTGACATATTTATGTATGTCACAACACCCATTAACAGCGATTCATGATTACGACAACACCCATTAACAGCGATTCATGATTAAGTCGCAAGGGTATGTGTTATTTTCATCTGTCACAAAGAGGGCAATGCCTAAAACGTGTACATGGAATAATGTACATTTGGTCTCTTAAACAAAACACACTGCTATTTTGAAAAAAGTAAAATCGGTACAAAAGGGGCGAAATGTTTATAATCATCCAACCAATTACACAAGAGTTTTATTGAATTAATTGCTCAGAGGTTAATTCTGAAATATGATGTCATAATGATTGTCCACAGTGTGACCCTGAAATAACATATCACAATTACTGTTGCACGCATTTGAACGGACGTTAATAATAATTATCATTGTTTAATCAAATCTTTAGTCCGGCTAAACAGAGTCTGAGTGACTCACACGTCACATACTTGATTCACGTTCACGTTTCTTGGTTTGTTTAACATTTAACACTAATTATATGTTATGACATGTATGTTCCACGGAAGAATCGTCAGAAGCGTAATGGCGTTGTTCCTGTTGCTTTCTGACTGATGCGGTGTCTATGTCCAATGGTGGAACACGGTATCAGATCAATAGATCAAAATCCACCGCCGCCGCCGCCACCGCAGCCGCCACCGCCGCCGCCACCACAAGAGAAGCTGCCGCCGCCACCGCCGCCGAAAGTACTGCTACCGCGGTGCTGGCCACTACTGCTGTAGCTTACAGTACTCCGGTTGGCTGTTCCACCGCTGCCGCCACCATTGCTGCTGTAGCCGCGGCAGCAGTAACGTTTGCAGAGACATACGCCGATCACTACCACCAATACACCGAAGAGGGCACCGAACACAGCTCCGATGATTGCTCCAGTAGATCCCGAGCCGCAATCTCGTTGTCCCGACTGAACCTCTCTGTAATAAACAAGAACGACTTTGTACGTGTGTGTGTGTGTGTGTGTGTGTGTGTGTGCGTGCGTGCGTGCATGCGTGCGTGTGTGCGTGTGTGTGTGAGTGAGTGCGCGTGTGTGTGTGAGTGAGTGCGTGCGTGCGTGCGTGTGTGCGTGCGTGCGTGCGTGCGTGTATGTGTGTGTGCATGCGTGCGTGCGTGCGTGCGTGCGTGCGTGCGTGCGTGTGTGCGTGTGTGCGTGCGTACGTGTGTAATAAAAATGCGTCTTGGACATACATGTCACCAGTAGCGCGCAATAATCTTGACAACGCGGAAACAATTTGAATTCATATTGGGACGGTATGTTTAAATGTTTAATATTTAGTTTAGAGCAATGTCTCGGAATGGTAATTCAAATGGTAATGTAATTAAAATGGGACACACTGTTCGATTTCAGAATTGAATTAGTCATAGTGTCAAATTAGTTACATCAACATTAATTCATAAGTAAATATTATTATTATTATTAAGTATTCTTCACACAGCGATATCTTACAGCATGAAATTGGCATTATTCGACATATTTTTTTATCCACTAGCAAAAATGCCCGTCCCCATGACGGGACAACTTGGTAGTCCATACGTGACAGTCATGATAGCAATGTTTACCAAATGCATCAGGCCAATATGCCATCAATACGCTCGAGATTAATTTAGGGAACGTTAAACGTATTACCAGAAAAAAACCGCTGCACGCATGTGATGCAATACTTGCGCGTATTTTCTGCGATTGTTGGAAGTTGACGTTTTACGTAGCGAACATTTGGTTTACCATAAAAACCACTAAGAACCCTTGATATACGGTGTTTTTCGAGAAAAAATAAAGGCGTTACGTTTCATTCGTGGAGTCGTAGATTAATCACTGAAAATTTGGCGCCCGAGGTGCAAGCCGTCTAGGAGGAAAACATGAACAAACATACACACATACGCTAGTTCGATTATAGTTAGATTACATAAAGAGACAATCTAAAAACAGCCCCAATATCTGGAAGCAAATCAGTAAAAATTTTATTAAAGGCAGACTATGAAAATTATTTCTTTGAGATATGGTAATCATGTCTTCGCCACTATAATTGCTCGTTTCTGGCGCGTGACCTCTCGCTGTGGGGCCAGCCAAGGGGAACTGTACATTATATTCGATGTCAATACATCTAATATAATCACGTGGTCAATCTTATTTTATTCCTGAGCATACTCACATGTATTCCTTGAGGAGATATATCAATCCCGACCCGAAGCGTAGCTCTTTGAAGTCGTCTTTCTTTTCTTTGAATATCTTTGTAACGCACTTGTCTGAGAGTTTCTTTCGCACGCCGCTCGCCGTGCTCGTCCATACCTGCCGGGGAGAGAAAGAGAAAACGTTTCTTTGCTTCAAACAAAACAATTGTTCGATGTTGTTCATTGTTGTGTGGCCTATTTACGCTAACCGCAATGGTCCACATGTCGTATCATAGTTTACAGTACATGTCCTGAGCGCAATATGAAAATAATTACATCAATATCATTCAAATGCATACATTGATATCCTTGTAATCCCCTGGCATCTATTGATGTAAACCAGCTTTTAGACGATTTCTGATTTCTTTCAATTCTGGGATCATCTTAGTTGTTCTACGTATTCCTTTAAGCCTGTCGATGTTCGTATTATGATATTGCCTCCAAGCTTGCATGCTCGTGCGTGCGTGCGTGCGTGCGTGCGTGCGTGCGTGCGTGCCTGTGGGTTGCAATACTGGTATCAAACAAAATTGTATTTCAGTTTGAAAGTTGCAGTGTGTAACGTAATTATGTCTTCTGTCAGTGAGCCATTTTTATATCCAGTTATTTATTATACTACTCCCTATTCCAGTCGACTGGGGTGTAATACTGATATAAAATAACATTGTTTTTCAGTTTGAAACTTCCAGTGTCTAACATAATTATATCTTCTGTCAGTGAACCATTTTTATACCCAGTTATTTATTATACTACTCCCAATTCCTATCGACTGGGTCGTAATACTGATATAAAATAACATTGTTTTTCAGTTTGAAATTTACAATGTCTAATATAACTCTGCCTTCTGTCAGTGAGCTATTTTTATATTATATTTTTACAGATAGTTTTTTATTATGCTATTCAAATGAGCCTCAATGAAGCAATGACGCTTTTGATTCCGTCATTGAAAGTTTTGACGATTTCGTTATCATGTAATTACCCTATATTAATAATTTGTTGTAGTACGTGAATTAACATCGAAATATTTACTTAAACAAATAATTGCCAAAAACAAAATATACATATCTGACCTTTCTGTCGCTTTTGGAGACCACAATAACCAGGTCGTTGTCGCAGTCTCCAAACTTCCACGACGTCTTTCGCAGGTAGTCGGCAAATTCCCGAGTCGCCTCCAACTTTTCACTGTCACTCGATGGATACCTGTAAAGTAAAACATGAAGAGAAAATTAAGTTTCTTGTGTCATATTAGTCTAGATCAGCTTAAAAGACGTCCAATTATTAATAAAATTATTCAAATTTGTATACATTATAATTCTGAAAATATACTGTATATATATATATTATAACTCTGAAAATTAGAGAGAAGCGAAACGAAACGCCGTTTAAACTACCATATTGATTACCAATACCGCCATACGAACGACGTTGAGAAATTGAGCTATTATCGTTTGTGGCATGTCATCGCAGTGGTCAACGCAGTGGTCATCCCAGTGGTCAACATCATGTTATAATGACATTTTTCAGTACAAATGATATAGTACTTTAGTCTTGTTATACAAATCATCTTTATTTTATCTTATTACCTTTTAAGTACATTCTAAGTACCCTAACATAGTTGTGAACAAACTCGACCTATCTAGAAAACAATCAGTTCCGCTGCAATTATTGCGCGAATGGTATTGGCAAATATACGTCCAACACTCGATTCGACTCGGCACTTAACTTAAACTTAATCGTTAACTTGCAAAAGTTCTTAACCAGTTAACTTTTGAAAGTTAAATTAACTTTTATTGAAATTAACTGATTCACTTCAACTATTTATCAGTTAACTTAATTTGTTTACAAGTAACACAATTAATATCATCTACGTGCATATATACAGATAACAGAACATTGGCTCAGCGGGTCACTCTCCAAACAGAGGCTCACTTCGGTTCCGATTCCTCCGTCCAACTTCGTCCCTTCCACAGGTGCCCTTTGGGGCACTGATCTGCCCCCCCCCCAAGCGTCCCCTACACAATATTTATTTACTTCTCAAAAACGTATCACTTGTTATTTCAAATATTCTCAAATGATGCTGGGGTTTATAAATCCATAGACGTTGTCTTTTTTTAGATAATTGGGCGATATATTTTAGAGAAAATAGTTCCTCGTAACTTCATCAAATAATTATTTGTGTGAGTCGGCCAATGAAAATGGCAACCTCGCGTGTTTTGACATCTCTGAACAAAATTGCTGAACAAAATTTAGAGAAAAAAAGTTTTTGATAATTACGAAAAAGCATTTAACCTGAAAGATAAACAGCAACCTGAATAGGAAATAACAAACTGAACAGGTCACGTCGGCAAAATCACTAACTTTAGATTTGCTTATTGTGAAAGTCAACTTAATCATTAAGTCAACAAGTTCATATATTAGCTTAACTTAACTAGTTAACTTTCAAAGTACAAGTTAACACAACTTAATCGAAAATAATCCAATATTAACTTAACTAGCTAACATAGCAGATTAATCGCCCCACGCCTGACTTGACTAAATAATTGTCAAACACAAAGTCACCCACTTGTTGTCGCTGAGGCGGATTCTCGGGACGACGGCGACTGCGGCGACCCAGCCTTGGCAAGAGTCGTTACCTCGTAATTGTATGATCAGTGTGTCCAGGTCAGCGACTGGACAAAGAAACAACTCACCTATAAATATCTCTGTATAAACGACCGGGCTCGTGCATCAGTTATGTGGCTGACTTATTCTAATAGTTCACATGATAAATGTTGACAACAGATCGCAAATGAGTTTAGCTAAATTCCACGATGCGAAAAGCGAACCTTCTTGTCTCGTGAGCAGCCGAGTCGGGTCACAAACCCACGACTTGCTGCCGTTGTTTCCGCAGTCGTCGACGTCGAGTTGTGGGTTCGGGAACTCGGACTTGGTCCACGAGTCGATCGCAGCTGCCGATTTGACGGTCCAGTGGTCCCCACGGACACGACAGGCAAGTTACCATCAACAGTCGTGGTCTCGTTCAGCAGGGACAAGTTGATGGATGTAGTCGTCTCGGACAGCGGGGCCGAGTTGACAAGTACTGTAGCGACAAGCAGAACACACGTGACGACAGAAGTGGCCGACATAGTGTTCATATCTGTAGCTTTCTTGTAAAATTACTAAGGTGATTTCTAACTCGCTCTGCAGGTAGTATGTGTACGACAACAGTCCTAGCACATTGCAAACGCAGCCTTGCAATATAGTTAAAAATCGACTTAGTGAAATTTCACTGCCGGTATACATAAATTTGTTTCTACACGTTAAGAACGACACCGACTTTGTTTCACTGGCGACGCGAGCGCGGTGATATACCTGTCTCTGCAGCTACGTCACTCGGCCTCTCCCAGGTATGGAAATATTCCACAGACGTCGCATCGGTTGTGACTCAATGGATTTTCCACAGAGGCAATAACGCGACGGCGACTAATGACTCGACCGAACAATTGAGGTGCGGTAACCATCATGTATTTATGAGTCACGATGACCGGATAGGTAGCAATAGTTGCATAGTGTTGCAGGCGGGTGCGAGAATGCTAAAACAAACAGCAAAACAGCAAGCAGGGGCTAATTCACCTGTGGGTAACCCAAAATGTGTTGTTCGTTGGTAGCAACTTTGTTGAATTAATACATTTTATCTCACCAGAATCCTCTGTCGTTAGCTATTCGGTTCTGTCATACACATCGTTCCATTTGGCGTCAGTGTACAAAGGAGATTATTTGTGTTTGTTAGATTAATTGCATATAAAGCTTACGATGAAAAAAATGCACTCTCTGGGGAAAAGCGATATACTACGTCAGCTACTTCCTGGTTAGTGGACGACGCCACTGTGGGTCACGCTGGCCCCGGTGACGTCATCAGTGACTCCCCCCGCATGGCTGAACACTGCTGCGGTGATTTTCCATACTCAGCAGTGAAAGCAATCAACCATTAAACATCTTTTGTTGCACGGTGGGTGAGAGGCGATCGGTAGAGAGTATCGGTGTGTGCGTGTGCGCTTGTGCGTGGGTGTGTGTGCGTGTGTGCGTGCGTGCGTGCGTGCGTGCGTGCGAATTGACACGAAATTTTCTGTTGCATGAGTAAATACGAGCGATGAAATGTTTATTCTGCGTCACTCCCCGGCAGGTGCGGACGAATACGGCGAACAGTGGGCGGAAGAAACTATCAGACCTGTGCGTCAGAATGATATTCAACTCAACAATCGTATCAGACATTTCCACTAAGTCACATTAATGTGCAGACAACCTTGTATTGTCAGTTCGGTGGATGTAAAGAGGCAAGATGGCCCTGGGATATTGTCAGTTCGGTGGACGTAAAGAGACAAGATGGCCTTGGGATATTGTCAGTTCGGTGGACGTAAAGAGACAAGATGGCCCTGGGATATTGTCAATTCGGTGGATGTAAAGAGGCAAGATGGCCTTGGGATATTGTCAGTTCGGTGGATGTAAAGAGGCAAGATGGCCCTGGAATATTGTCAGTTCGGTGGACGTAAAGAGACAAGATGGCCCTGGGATATTGTCAGTTCGGTGGATGTAAAGAGGCAAGATGGCCCTGGGATATTGTCAGTTCGGTGGACGTAAAGAGACAAGATGGCCCTGGGATATTGTCAGTTCGGTGGATGTAAAGAGGCAAGATGGCCCTGGGATATTGTCAGTTCGGTGGACGTAAAGAGACAAGATGGCCCTGGGATATTGTCAGATCGGTGGACGTAAAGAGACAAGATGGCCCTGGGATATTGTCAGTTCGGCGGATATAGATAGACAAAGTGGCCCAGGAATGTTTTTATTTCAGTTGTTTTATTTTGTCCTCGTATAGTCACAGGATGTGTCGTGTAGACAGCTCGATTTGGAAATAAAAAGAAATAGTAAAGACAGTGGATAATAATAACTGTTGACTTTTACTGGCAACTAATCCATAATAAATGATTTGTCAGAAAAAATCCGAACGTTGCACTTTGAAACTTTTTGTTGGGATTACGCGTAATAATGTAAAATGGTAGTTTGTTTATCATTATTACCTTTGTAATTATTTCATAATGAAATTCATAAAAAATATCGTATATTCCGAAGTTTAATCATAATTCATTTCGGTAATGGTAGTTGGATATGTTTCAAACTTCAGATCAGTTCACGACGGCTGAACCCGTCAGCCCGTCAACCCGTCAACCCGTCAACCCGTCAACACGTCAACCCGTCAACACGTCAACCCGTCCCCAATGTACGAGATGACTAAACCCGTGCATTCGTCGCCGCTGTACGAAACAAAAACTAACCCCTTGTACTCGTCCCCGCTGTACGAGACGACTAAGCCCTTGCTCAAATACGCACCCACACACACGCACGCACGCACGCACGCACGCACGCACGCACGCACGCACGCACACCCATGCACGCACGCACGTAGGCATGCACGCACACGCACACCGCGTCACACCGCACAATACCACACACGCGGCACATGGAACATACCCTTTTTTATCGGGAACCACTTTAACTGTGTATAATGGAAAATCAACAAATTACTCTCCCTTCACCACGAAGGATCCGCATATAAATTATATAGCGGACGAAGGATGTAATTTTTCCTCCGATGGTGCATTTTTACATCTTTGACGTTCATACGTGCAATATTTCTAACAAGCAAAAAATATCGTCTTTGTAAATAGCCGAAACAACTGGCTAAAGACAGAGAATTTGAGTGATTTAAACAAAGTTATTATAACAATGTTGTTATTAGCGAAAGAAGGATTGTGGTATGATTCCTGGAACATACGTGAATCCGCCGTTGCTCGTTATTTGTTATAGCACTCTCATTTCGCTAAAAATTAGTATCATGTATCAGTTCACCGAGTCCCGTAAACACATGGTTGTTTTTGTCGTGAGCCGTTGTAACTGCGGAGTACAGGAAATCCCCACGTCTCACTTGTTCAGTCAGGCGTGTCCGTCACGGACGACGTCACTTGTGTAAGCGTGACCTGTCACAGCGTCGTAGGCCACACATCATAAGGTTGCTAGATTCGCGTGGAGTCTCTATAGCGGTCGAGGGACGTCACTTTTCCATAAGAGCGTAAATTTTACGCCGTTAGTCGGTGTTTGTTTTTGCACCCTCGCACACACCAGTAACGTTGTACAACTAGCGTCGTCGAGAAGCGTAAACACTTGACAGTTTACAGCCGCAGGCCACCTGTTCGGTGTCACAGTCAATTAAACCATATGCGGTCGCGTAAATCTTGATGTAAAAACGTCGTTGACTGACAACCAGTTCGTCGTCTGTGGACTATTTGCATTCCTGGTAGTGCCCTGCGCGGGTCTATAATAAGACCGTGAATGTTTGGCCCAGGCCCGGCCCGCAAGTTTCACCATACCCGCGGGCCAAAGACGGTTAAGCCCGCGGCCCGCAAGCCCGCGGCCCGCCAAGTTTAGAGAAGATAAAACTATAATCTTATAAGAAATACGAAACACAAATATACTGTAAAACAGGCTTATTGTTTTATTAAATAAAAATATAATATACGAACATTGTATAATGTTTACTACAGAAATACTAATGTCAGTTATTGTTTAGTAGTGTCTAGTCCTGGTCTAGCTAGTAGCTAGTACTAGCTACTACTATGTCACCCACTGGCATTGACACCCAGTGGCATTTCCAACAGGCCTGCAGTCACTAGCCTGAGACAGGTCAGGTTGAGACATGTGTGAATTAGTACAAGTGTGAATGAATCAGTACTGGGGAAATTGTAGATACTAAATAGTAGTCACTAGTTCACACAATTGAAAAATACCAATTACCAACTAGGGTGGGTACTGGGTACTGGGTACTGGCACTACTGGGCAATGGGCAGTGGCCAGTGGGCTGGTCATTCAGGCAGGCAATGTTTGGAGGGAAGACCTAGACAATAGAATGTCCACTGGTTGGGTCAAAGGGTGATAAGTTGATAGTTAATCATGGCTTGATTGCCTCTGCAAATATGTATAAAGTAAACATTTGGGGCTGGCTGCTTCCAGCCAGGTGAACTTAAGTGGCCAGATATGGGGCCATTAGATCTATGCAAAAGGGTACATTCATGCCAAAAATATGCGGTTTACAAAGTCTAGACTTCAAGGATTAAGGGATATGAAGTTAAGTTTGAGCTGAAGAAGAATGATGGGAACATATAATAAATAATAATAAAACTTTATTTTGACACCATCAAATCCGGGGCTACTGCCCCGTTCACGGGTGTGTACAGGCATCAGTTCACACGACACAAACTTGTATGTAGATAGTGATAATAATAATAATAATGTATAAAATGTTAAAAACTATGCAGAATGTTCGCGTGTGTAAAATTATTTTAAAAAAAAGTATACTGATTACATGGCATTTGTATATAAAAGATAAATCTCAAATAGGAAATAAAACGCTAATATCATCAATAATACAGAACATAAATAGGATTGATAATATGTAATGAGATCATTAAAAATGCAATAATTATAAAAGCGGTAAAACCCATTAAGTGGAAAAAAGAAATGTCTTTAGTAGCTTCTTGAATTGCGAGTGGTTGCCGTTTCCACGTATGTTGGCAGGCAGTTTATTCCACAGCGTGGGGCCAGCGCAGGCAAATGCTCGGCGGCCGAAACGTTCTAGGTTGACTCGTGGCACGTCGAGAAGTAGCCCGCCGGCGGATCGTAGGCAGCGTCGTGGTGCGTACTGGTGCAGCAGTGCGGCAAGGTACTCTGGTGTGCCTCCGTAGAGTGCCTTGTGCACAAGGACGAGTATCTTATACTCAATCCGTCTCTTAATGGGCAGCCAGTGAAGTTGCCGCAGTATTGTCGTCATGGACTGGCGATCACCCCGTCGAATCTGCATGACAATGCGAGCCGCTGACCGCTGGACCATTTCCAGACAGTGCAGGAGGCGATCGGTTATTAAAAATAGCATCGCATTGTCATAGTCAAGCTGTGATGTTACTAGTCCGTGAATCAGACTTTTGCAAACGCTGGTGGTAAGTGAGTCTCGAATCTTATCAATTCGAGATAGATGATAGTAAGCGCTGCGGCATATGTTCGACACATGCATTAACTGTGATGAAGCCTGTGAAACAAGTGCCACTACTCCAGTCAATGTGCCTTGGAAAGCTAGTACATGTTTAAAGAATTACAATACAAAGATATGGGCATGCGACTATGCATATATTTTATATGAAATGTCTCTATTAAAAGAATGCACATTATTAAAATGATACCATAGGAAGTCCCATTGTTGAAAAGAGGTTAAACTGCATTCCAATGTATAAAGCACTAGTGTCATTCATAATTCCATGCAAGATCTCAATTTGCAACTATATAATACTAAAGAAATAATTTTAAGCATTCATTAACCGGAATTACAATGTATAATCAGTTTTTATTAACAATAAAATTAATAATCTGGGTTTTGTATGAATATTTTTATTATGTCCAGGCCCAGCCCAAGCCCGGCCCGGCCCGCTCACACTAGGCCCAGGCCCGGCCCAAGCCCGATGTGTTTAATTTTTTTTCAGCCCAGGCCCGGCCCGGGCCCGCAATATGTAGGCCCAGCCCCGGCACGGCCCGGCCCGCAAAATTATGTAGAAGCCCGGCCGAGCTTGGACCCAAAGCCGGGCCCGTGCAGGGCACTAATTCCTGGCAGAGTCAGTGCGACCTAACTGCATAAACAGCGCTGTTTAACCGCTCTCGCGTCGCCATATTACAACAGTCGATGTCGTTCTTTACTCGTCGCGGAACAAAGGGAACGAATTGATTACCATTGTGCACATTGGCAGTGACATTTCACCAAGTCGATTATAAAGATTACAAGGGGTACGTATGTAATATGTTTGGATTGTATATGCTACATGCAGGGTGAGTTCGAAATTATCTTGTTAGCGTATGTCTACTGACATAAACATCATGCCGGCCACTTTTAGTCGTTATGTGTATTCTGCTTAGTGCAGCTGTACGTGTTGACTCGAACCCGCTGTACGACACGACGACTACACACGGCAACTCGTCCACGCTGTACGAGACAACGACAGTACCAATCAACTCGTCCACGCTGTACGAGACAACGACAGTACCAATCAACTCGTCCACGCTGTACGAGACAACGACAGTACCAATCAACTCGTCCACGCTGTACGAGACAACGACAGTACCAATCAACTCGTCCACGCTGTACGAGACAACGACAGTACCAATCAACTCGTCCACGCTGTACGAGACAACGACAGTACCAATCAACTCGTCCACGCTGTACGATACAACGACAGTACCAATCAACTCGTCCACGCTGTACGATACAACGACAGTACCAATCAACTCGTCCACGCTGTACGAGACAACGACAGTACCAATCAACTCGTCCACGCTGTACGAGACAACGACAGTACCAATCAACTCGTCCACGCTGTACGAGACAACGACAGTACCAATCAACTCGTCCACGCTGTACGAGACAACGACAGTACCAATCAACTCGTCCACGCTGTACGAGACAACGACAGTACCAATCAACTCGTCCACGCTGTACGAGACAACGACAGTACCAATCAACTCGTCCACGCTGTACGAGACAACGACAGTACCAATCAACTCGTCCACGCTGTACGAGACAACGACAGTACCAATCAACTCGTCCACGCTGTACGAGACAACGACAGTACCAATCAACTCGTCCACGCTGTACGAGACAACGACAGTACCAATCAACTCGTCCACGTTGTACGAGACAACGACAGTACCAATCAATTCGTCCACGCTGTACGATACAACGACAGTACCAATCAACTCGTCCACGCTGTACGGGACAACGACAGTACCAATCAACTCGTCCACGCTGTACGAGACAACGACAGTACCAATCAACTCGTCCACGCTGTACGAGACAACGACAGTACCAATCAACTCGTCCACGCTGTACGAGACAACGACAGTACCAATCAACTCGTCCACGCTGTACGATACAACGACAGTACCAATCATCTCGTCCACGCTGTACGATACAACGACAGTACCAATCAACTCATCCACGCTGTACGAGACAACGACAGTACCAATCAACTCGTCCACGCTGTACGAGACAACGACAGTACCAATCAACTCGTCCACGCTGTACGAGACAACGACAGTACCAATCAACTCGTCCACGCTGTACGAGACAACGACAGTACCAATCAACTCGTCCACGCTGTACGAGACAACGACAGTACCAATCAACTCGTCCACGCTGTACGAGACAACGACAGTACCAATCAACTCGTCCACGCTGTACGAGACAACGACAGTACCAATCAACTCGTCCACGCTGTACGAGACAACGACAGTACCAATCAACTCGTCCACGTTGTACGAGACAACGACAGTACCAATCAATTCGTCCACGCTGTACGATACAACGACAGTACCAATTAACTCGTCCACGCTGTACGGGACAACGACAGTACCAATCAACTCGTCCACGCTGTACGAGACAACGACAGTACCAATCAACTCGTCCACGCTGTACGAGACAACGACAGTACCAATCAACTCGTCCACGCTGTACGAGACAACGACAGTGCCAATCAACTCGTCCACGCTGTACGAGTCAACGACAGTACCAATCAACTCGTCTACGCCCTACAAACCTATTACCGTTAACACGGGTACCGTGTCCGTGAAGAAAGTGCCCGTCAACTCGGCAGCGACGATCGACTCGTGGACCAAGTCCGAGTTCCCGAACCCACAACTCGACGTCGATGACTGCGGCAACAACGGCAGCAAGTCGTGGGTTTGTGACCCGGCTCGGTTGCTCACGAAGCAAGAAGGTTTATTGTTCACTTGTGCAGTCATTTAATGGAATTTAGTTAAATTCAGTTGCGATCTGTTATCCACATATCAAACTAATATTTATTAAAAAGAAGACAAATCTTTAATTACACAAAGTAGAAATATCAGAACACCAAATTATATGCAGTAATACTCACAGAGATAAATCACTGACATATGACTATATACATTGTTCATACGTGTATTTCAAACCAACGTCCAAGGTGCAGCAAAACATCCTCACATTGTTCCAACATTATACGCTATTTTACATTTGTCTTGTAATCACGAGCTAAGATATTTTTTGGTATCCCAGAGAGTGAGTAGTAAATAATAGATCCCATTGATATGCATTTATTTTAGCTTTATAGTTTGCATTTGCATCATCAGCATAGCTAGCCGCTTTAACAAGATTTTCGTTCGTTCGTTCTTTCATTCATATTGTTTTAATGCATTATCTAGTGTATATGACTAGCTTATAAGACTAAATACGCCCTTCCTAAATGACCTATGTAAAAGGTAATTGGTAGATCTCCTATTGGAACAACGTCATTAATCTACTTATGAAAACACTAATGTCTATTGCAACGTACCCGCCTTACAACATTCTACAATACACATGTTAAAACGTTTCTATCTACAAAATATACATTTGTGTGCAATTTCTTAACCTATTGATATTCCTACAATATCAGAAAGCTTTTGTGGGTAACTCCTTTGTTGTACTTTCTCAAAATCATCGCGTTGTGTATGTCTTCCTGTTGCTTTCTGACACCAGCGGCAGTCTGGTCGAACGTGGTGTAAATTGACAAATCAGAATCCGCCACAGTCACCTCCGCCGCCACTGTCACAGCCACCGCCGCCACCGCCGCCACCGCCGCCACCGCCGCCACCGCCGCCACCGCCGCCACCGCCGCCACCACTGTCGAAACCACCGCCGCAGCCACCGTCCTCGAAGCCAACACCTCCATCGCCACCGACGAAGACAACAATGTCCCCTGTTCCGCTGCTGTGATGCGCGCTACCCAGGTAGTTTCCACTAGTTAGGTTCGCCGTTTCAGGGCGGTGGCCACCGCTGCGGTTACTGCTGTTGACGTCGCCACCGTTATCGCAGCAGCTGCCACAGCAGAAATAAGTGAAGACGAAAACGAGTATCACTCCCACCACCAGGCTGAAGATACCAAACACCACCGTTGGTGTTGTTCCAACGGATCTCGCGAAGCAATCTCGTTTTCCCGACTGAACCTCTCTGTTACAAACAAAATCACAACTAGTCGTTTATTTAAACATATATCAACCAATACGTAACACCCTTTATTAGTTTGAAAACTGGTGAAAAGACGAACAATTATTATGCTTAATGCCATTTTTATTAATTGTATTAATAATAAATCTGGAATTTCCCTCAGTCTGCAGGAGTAAAACTGCCACGGCCTGGAAGAAATTCCTGCTGTGAGGCCAATTTCTTATTTATTATAATGAACTTAGCGACCGCTGAAAGCGATCGCCATTTCATTCGTTGGCCAAACTTTTCACTCGACCACCATTACTAGTCAGCTCCTCCAATTTTGTAGTTTATTACATCATATATTTAACTCTAATATATTTATGTGTGTACTCACAGGTGTTGCTTGGGGATATACGTCAGTCCCGTTCCGGAGCGCCGATCTTTGAAGATATCACTCGTTTCGTTGACTACCATTCTGACGCTCCAATCTGAGAGTTTCTTCCGCACACTACTCTCCGTTCTCGGCAATGGCTGCGAGAGACACAGTGTAAATATTTCATCGCTCTTGTTTTCTCATGCAACAGACAATCTCGTGTGTTATTATTGCCTCCAAAGAAACGATTCATGCCCATTTCGCATACTAGTCCAGTAGAAATCAGCACATGTTTGACCAAACCCGAACATTTTGGTTAAAAGGTAAATTTGTTTCTTAAAACGACTAGTAGGGTTTCCTGGATTTGCACAAAAAAATTAACCAAAATCAACCCTTGGGTATATATTTTGTTCAGGAACAATATGCATACGCTGCCTTTATTATATTTTCTTTTATTGTCTATCCATACCAGTTTGGCTCCATTGCGTATACGTGGTATGGAAGGCCAATCACGACGTTGTTAACGATTTTGTTGCCAAGGCCTAAAGAGAGTTGATGTATTATTGAGAAATACATAGTTAGTAAGACAAAGTGTTAAATTTGAATTATATATTTGATTATTAAAAAACTTATTAAAGCAATTAAACACATAAATGAAAATATCATGGATTTATTGCGGACACAGATACATTGCAAAGAGGGCACGAGCCAAATAGACAATATTTTACCAATCGGTACCATTTTTTGGGGGCAAACTCTAATATGCATTTTTGTTTTATCCCTAGTTAATATTTATGCATTATAGACTTGGTAGCAAGTAGGTAGCTAGTAGTGTCATGCTAGGTGGTAGCTAGTAGTGTCATGTGTGTGTGTGTGTGTGTGTGTGTGTGTGTGTGTGTGTGTGTGTGTGTGTGTGTGTGTGTGTGCGTGCGTGCGTGCGTGCGTGCGTGCGTGCGTGCGTGCGTGCGTGCGTGCGTGCGTGCGTGCGTGCGTGCGTGCGTGTGTGTGCTATATTTCTTAAACAATCAGCAGAGTTTACCCCCACCCTATAAAATTGCAAGCGCCTATTTTGTAAAAAAAATACACCTTAAGATTAAATTGTAGTTATTTAATCACATTACATTTATTTGCTATTGTGACAAACATTGACATTATTCCTGGCAATTTTTAGCCATTCTGCATCACTCTCTGGGGGCCAGTTACTGATTTCCTGGCCTAACCATTCCCACTATGTAAACTCAGCAGTGGCTATTGTAGCAACATTATACATAGCATAGAAACATATTGAACAATAAATGAGACAGTAATACGTAATACGACAAACAAACGCAAACACAAATCGGAGCCACAATATTGGACCACAACCCCAAATCAAGGATTGGGGCAAAAATCAAGGTTCCCCAGGATTGAATTTGGTTGCATTTTCTGTGGGAACTCTGGGCACCCACCCGGTCATATTAAAACATAAATTGTGTTTTTTATACTTAATGTCCGGGTTATCGTCAACTTCTACTGGACTATTCTTCCACTTCGCCTACTGTGGAGTTAAGGCGACACGCACGCACGCACGCACGCACGCACGCACGCACGCACGCACGCACACACGAAAGCATGCACGCACGCATCGAATTAATAATTAGCAAAACAACCATTTCTCACCGATACGTCGGTCTGAGACACCACTTTGGTTGTCGCAGTCTCTAAACTTCCACAACGTGTTTCCCAGGTGCTAGGAAAGTGCACTGGTCTCCTCCAGGTTCGCACTGTCAAGTGATGGGCATCTGTTGAATAACACATGTTGAAATAACTATAGTGTAACACATTCGTCCAGTCCAGCTTAGAAGAGACTCAAATAATTTAACCGTGTTATTAAAGTAATTACACAGGATAAAACCGTGGCCAATACGCGGTTATATTTCGCGTTGTGTGTAAGCGTTACCCAGTTTGACATTTAAAGTTAATGTACAAAGGTAAAGAATTAGAGTGAAGTACCAGTATCTTCGAAGATAGTTGTACTATTGATATAGTATTGAGATAGGTGTATTACTATTGCAATAGTATTGCGATAGTTTCATAATTATTCCATTAGTATTGCTATTGCTATTGTATCACGGAATGGCGAATAGCCAGGACAGCTGTCTAAAGTCATCATTCGTGGGAGGCGCCATCGCGTGGTCTTGGGAGCAGCTGATTCAAAATAGTGAATATATGAATGATGCTGTTGTGATCGACGATTGTTGATGTTAGGTTGATATAAATAAATTACCAAGTAAAGTTGAAAAAAGTTTGTTTACGAAAAGTATTACAGGGACACAAGTGGCCCTGCTGATTTGTTTTTAAACTATCGTTACTATCGACGGTAATTATTGATAGTTAAATGTATTATCGGTAACACTGTACCGTCACATCGACCATTGCGATGCAAAGAGAGTTCGATATTATGGTTACCCCCGTATTGGGAGCGGTTCGTGTGGCGTGGCCCCGTAGGGTCGCCAGGACGCTAGCGCTGTGTTGACTCTCTCGACTCTACATTTAAAGAGCACGCTCGGGTAAGATCTGTTTTAGTAACACACAGTGACAACCAGCATGACATGAGTTAAATGTATTATTGATAGCACTGTATCGTCACATCGACCATTGCGATGCATAGATAGTTCGATAGATGGTTACCACCGTATTGGGAGCGGTTTGTGTAGCGTGACCCCGTAGCCGTAGGGTCGCCAGGAGCGGTTTGTGTGGCCTGACCCCGTAGCCGTAGGGTCGCCAGGAGCGGTTTGTGTAGCGTGACCCCGTAGCCGTAGCGTCGCCAGGAGCGGTTTGTGTGGCCTGACCCCGTAGCCGTAGGGTCGCCAGGAGCGGTTCGTGTGGCGTGACCCCGTAGGGTCGCCAGGAGCGGTTCGTGTGGCGTGACTCCGTAGCGTCGCCAGGAGCGGTTCGTGTGGCGTGACCCCGGTTTTAGTAACACAGTGATACCCACGTGTCATCGCCGACACGGATTCTCGTTGCGACAGCAGCGAACCAGCGTTGACATGAGTGACAGCCTCCCAGCCGACGAAACAGAACGTCACTGGATAGTAAGAACGAACAGGTATGTCAGGGATGGCCAGTATAAGGGCGTACGTTTACCTCTTTTACCGACCGACCGACCGACCGACCGACCGACAGCGTACAAACAAGTACAACGAACCTTCTTGTCTCGTGAGCAGCCGAGCCGGGTCATAAACCCATGACTTACTGCCGTTGTTTCCGCAGTCGTCGACGTCGAGTTGTGGGTCCGGGAACTCGGACATGGTCCACGAGTCGGTCGCAGCTGCCGACTTGACAAGTGCATTCGCTACCAGTATAGCACATACAGCGACCGACATGATGTTCGTATTACCGGATTTCTAGAACAGCCAACCGACCGTTAACAGTCAAGGTACCATTCTACTGCATCATTTGACGCAGCGGTGATCTAAAAATAGATGCACGCGCAGTGGCTACGAGAAACGTCACCGCCACTAAACACACAAGTGTCGGATAGAAATTTCCATGCGCAGACGCAAACGCGGATGTACGCTCGTGCATTAGAGCACGCAAACAGGACCGGAACCAGACGCAACGTACGACCGACGCACCATACGGCACACGCGTCGTCGTGTTATGCATGGGATAGTGTCGACTGATGCGTATTGATGCACACAAAAGTATGTCCGATGAACGAGCATCGGGGCAGATGAGCGTGGATCTAATTCAATCGCATCTGAGTTCCTGTGCATAATTATGTAATCATAAAATCATGTCATTATTAAAACCATCAGTGACACATGGGGGGGTCATTTGGCTTATTTTTTCTCTCGGGAAACTAGATGCGCCACTACACGGTAGTATGGTAAACTAATGGCAGACTATGCTTGCCCCCCCCCATTGGGCGTCCTCTTTGAGAGATCCTACACACTCCACCGAAAAATCATACAATTATCATAACTGTGGTAGGCATAGGCAATGATAACACACGTTTCTACCAAAAGATATCCGTTCTCCCGAGCACTCTTTTACACATCAGGCGCACGGAGACAGATAAACACATACGTTTTTGATATGTTTATTTATATCTACCCCACACCCCACAATACAACAAACCGCGGGGCACTCCTTTTTTTGTGACACATAAACAAGTATCTGTTGACAGTCAGACACCGGCCGTTTGAGACTGGGCCACATCGTGTGATGGATCGTCTTTGTGTCTGAACATCCGGGACCAGTTGAAGAACGTAGCTGCACAAACAACGCTAAAAAGCAGTCTCCTTATTTACTGTTTACTAGCAAAATCGTCCATCCTGCGGACGGGATAACATTATCACAGAAATATCCATTAATGCCTTTGAGCTTGCGACGTAGTACTTGCGTAGTACTTGCGTAGTACTTGCGTAGTACTTGCAAGTATATTAACGGGTAACGACGTCTTGCCCTTGTATATGACGTAACTTTGGACAATTAGATTGTTTGTATAAAGGGTAGTAGAGGGGTGAATTTTGAAAAAATTAAACTGAGACGAACCGACCGTGGGTCGTAGAGGAACCCACGGGATGCAAAGAGCCCAGGAGGAGTAGCATAACATACATACATGCATGCATGCATGTATGCATGTATGCATGTATGTATGCATGCATGCATACATACATACATACATACATACATACATACATACATACATACATACATACATACATACATACATACATACATACATACATACATACATACATACTTACATAAATACATACATACATACATACATACATACATACATACATACATACATACATACATACATACATACATACATACATACGTACACACATGCATACATACTCACAGTGGATTATTTAGGGAATAATACACTGTTTGATGATGTCACGAGAGTGTTGACAGACGGGCAAAACGTTTTTTTTGGGGGGCATCAGTTAGATAAATCCTCAAGGATGGTATTCTGGCAGTGTATTGGGTGTCCCGGGTGTGACCGACTCGTTGACCAAGTCCGAGTTCCAGAACCCACAACTCTGTCACTGAAGCCAAGTATGTGGGTGGAAGGGGTATCGCCAATATTCAGTTGGATCCGTTGTGGAGCCTTTATTACAGGATTAACCTACCAAGGCATGGGACGATCCTGAAAAAAGAGTGCACAAATTCCAAAAACAAGTGGCTGGACTTCTATTTGTATTTTTGTACAGGATGAGCATTCCATTTCTACAGGATAGGCACGCACGCACGCACGCACGCACGCACACGCACACGCGCACGCGCACGCACGCACGCACACAAACATGTATTGGTAGGGCCTTGAGTCGAATTCAATTTGATTCCACTTTTCCGTGAGACGATGCCAGCAGCAGGACCGTGTCTGATGTAAGCGATCAAAACAGTACTAACACTGACATATCGAACTCAGATTTGGCACTTGTTCTCCGCTTATAAATACGCTGTACATTCAGGATAAATATCAACAGTGGCCATGATGTGATTTCAAATGCAATATTCCCAGTCGCAGGCGCCTACTTCTGGCACGGTCGAATATCTTGTTTAGTTGTCAAAGGTAATTAGCTTTCACATTTATGATTGCGTGTTATTAGAAAATAAATAAAAAATTACCTAACATGAATTTAACGCAGTGCTAAAAACATAAAAAGCGTTGTTTTCAAAATATTTCAAACTAGTTATGCCTGATTTGATGTGATTATGACGGATAATTTAAAATTGGATACATACTACAGCTTTATTTTGTTGCATACATTTATCCGTTAGCATGGGTTGCTAGTAACATGAATTTCTCTTCCTAACAAAACGTTTTTCAAATACCCGTGTTACTGTTCCTATATCACCACTAATCCGAACGTACACCAGTCCAGAAATTACCTAACATGAATTTAACGCAGTGTTAAAAACATCGCGTTGTGCCATTATGTATCGCATACCGAAATATTTAAAAATAGTTATGCCTGACTTGATGTCAATTATGATAACTTAAAATTGGATACATACTACAGCTTTATTTTGTTGCATACATTTAACAGGAAATTATCTTCCTATCAAAACGCTTTTAAAATACGCGAGTTACTGTTCACATATCATAACTAAGCAGAACTTAGACACGCGTGATGTTAACGTAACAACCTCAAATAACAACCCCTAATGAATAACTGACGAGAAGCGGCTATTTATACCTTATTTAGACCTTATTTAGACCTTGGCTACTTAGCAGCAGCCAAGAGACATGAAGTAACCGGTATTTCGTCACGACACTCCCTGTTTGGTGTCAATACCATGTGTTATGAATTTCACATCTAATTTCTTTTCCAAAATGGTGGAAACCGTAACCAGATTACGGGACACATGAAAGTAAACACTATTTATTAAAAAGAAGATAAGTCTTTAATTAGACAAAGTAGAAATACCAGACCAACAAATTATATGTAGAAATACTGACAGAGATAAATCACTGACATATGATTACATACATTGTTCATACGTGTATTTCAAACCAACGTTCAAGATGCAGCAAAACATCTTCACATTGTTCCAACATTGTACCCTATTTTACATTTGTCTTGTAATAACGAGCTAACATGTTGGTATCCCTGATAGTGAGTAGTAAATCATATCTCCCATTGATATGCATTTATTGTAGCTTCATAGTTTGCATTTGCATCATCAGCATAGCTAGTCGTTTTAACAAGATTTTCCCTCGTTCGTGCTTTCAATCAAATTGTTTTAATACATTATGTAGTTTATATGACTAGCTTATAAGACTTAATACGCCTTACCTAACTGACTGCGTAAAAGGTAATTGGTAGATCTCCTATTGGAACAAAGTGCAAACTCTGTAATGAACATAATCATGTTAATTACAAAGCATTTATTAATCATCGTTCGATTCACAAGGGTGGCACTTTCCAAACACCTTTTCCTCACCGAGTGAAATGTTTTGTTTGATACCGCAATCTTAGGATTTGTCCGAGGAAATTTTGCACTTTGTCCCAGCAACGTTATCATTCACCTGTGATTGCATAACACACTGCTTAATGGCCAATTTAACAACCAGAGCACGTATTAATATGGGGGAGTTCGGGGGGTTCGAACGAACCCCACTTTTTGAACAGTAGAATAAAAAGGTTTTTTTCAGAAATCATCTCCGAAATCCCCGGCTCTTTGTGTATGCTCAAACACCCATTTAAAAAACCCCGAGGACGGGCCTGATTTATTATTAGAACTACCAAAGGAAGAACAACATAAGATAAGTCACGTGGTGTAAACTGACAAATCATAATCCGCCACTGTCGAAGCCACCGCCGCAGCCACCCCCACTGTCGAAACCACCGCCACAGCCACCGCCACTGTCGAAGCCACCGCTGCAGCCACCCCCACTGTCGAAGCCACTGCCACAGCCATCGCCACCACTGTCGAAGCCACCGCCGGCACCACTGTCGAAGCCACCGCCGCAGCCACCGTCCTCGAAGCCAACACCTCCATCGCTACCGATGCCACTTCCGCAGCCACCACTGTCGTAGCCACCACTACCGACGAAGACAACAACGTCCCCTGTTCCGCTGCTGTGATGCGCGCTACCCAGGTAGTTTCCTCTAGTCCGGTTCGCCGTTTCAGGGCGGTGGCCACCCCTGCGGTTACTGCCGTTGACGTCGCCACTGTTGTCACAGCAGCTGCCGCAGCAGAAATAAGTGTAGACGAAAACGAAAATCACTCCCGCCACCACGCCGAAGATACCAAACACCACTCCTGGTGTAGTTCCATCGGATCTCGCGAAGCAATCTTGTTTTCCCGACTGAACCTCTCTGTTACAAACAAAACCACAACGAGTCGTTTATTAAAAATGTATCAATCAATACGTAACACCCTTTGTTAGTTAAAACTTGTGAAAAGACGAAAAATGTGTATGCTTAATGCCATTTTTATTAATTGTATTAATAATAAATCTGGAATTTCCTTGAGCCTGCGGGAGTAAAACTGCAGCGGGCTGGAAGAAAGTCCTGCAATGAGGCCAATTTCTTATACAATGAACTTCGCGACCGCTGAAAGCGATTGGCATTTCATTCGTTGGCCAAACTTTTCACTCGACCACCATTACTAGTCGGCTCCTCCATTTTTGTAGTTTATTACATCAGATTTTTAACTCTGATATATTTATGTGTGTACTCACAGGTGTTGCTTGGGGATATACGTCAGTCCCGTTCCGGAGCGCCGATCTTTGAAGATATCACTCGTTTCGTTGACTACCATTCTGACGCACAAATCTGAGAGTTTCTTCCGCACACAGCTCTCCGTTCTCGGCAATGGCTGCGAGAGACACAGTGTAAACATTTCGTCGCTCTTGTTTTCTCATGCAACATACAATCTCGTGTGTTTGAATTATTGCTTCCATCGAAACGATTTATGCCCATTTCGCATACTAATCCAGTAGAAATCAGCACATGTCTGACCAAACCCGGACATGTTGGCTAAAAGGTAAATTTGTGTCTTAAAACGACTAGTAGGTTTTCCAGGGCTTGCAGAAAAAATGCAACGAAAATCAACCCTTGGTTATAAATTTTGTTCAGGAACAATATGCATACGATGCCTATATCATATTTTCTTTTATTGGCTATCCATACCAGTTTGGTTCCATGGCGTATTCGTGGTATGGAAGGCCAATCACGACGTTGTTAACGATTTTGTTGCCAAGGCCTCAAGATATTTGTCAATTGGTGTATTATTGAGAAATACATAGTTAGTAAGACACAGTGTTACATTTGATTTATAGGTCTGATTAATAAAACATATTAAAGCAATTAAACAGATAAATGAAAACATCATGGATTTAGTGCGGACACAGATACATAGCAAAGAGGGCACGAGCCAAATAGACAACATTTTACCAATCGGTACAATTTTTGGGGGGCGAACTCTAATATGCATTTTTATTTTATCCCTAGTTAATATTTATGTATTATCCGCAAGTGGTAGCTACCAGTGTGTGTGTGTGTGTGTGTGTGTGTGTGTGTGTGTGTGTGTGTGTGTGTGTGTGTGTGTGTGTGTGTGTGTGTGTGTGTGTGTGTGTGTGTGTCTGTGTGTGTGTGTGTGTGTGTCTGTGTGTGTGTGTGTGTGCGTGCGTGCGTGCGTGTGTGCGTGTGTGCGTGTGTGCGTGTGTGCGTGTGTGCGTGTGTGCGTGTGTGCGTGTGTGCGTGTGTGCGTGTGTGCGTGTGTGCGTGTGTGCGTGTGTGCGTGTGTGCGTGTGTGCGTGTGTGCGTGTGTGCGTGTGTGCGTGTGTGCGTGTGCGCGTGTGCGCGCGTGCGCGCGCGCGTGTGTGTGTGTGTGTGTGTGTGTGTGTGTGTGTGTGTGTGTGTGTGTGTGTGTGTGTGTGTGTGTGTGTGTGTGTGTGTGTGTGTGTGTGTGTGTGATAAAATTGTAATTATTTAATTATTTACATTTAGTTGGTATTTAGAATTTTTTTTTACATTATTCCTAGTAATTTTAAGCCATTCTGCATCACTCTGTTACTGGCCAAACCATTCCCACTATGTAAAGTCGGCAGTGATTATTTTGTCAACATATACGTATTCAAATAAAATTATAGCACATTATCCGCATTAAATTATTGTTTTGTTTTGTAATTGTGACTCTCACTGACATTACTCCTGGTAATTTTTAGCCATTCAACATAACTCTGTGGACGCAGGTATTGATTTCCTGGCCAAAATATTTCACCACCCTGTAAAGCAGCGAGTGTGCCTTTTGAAAGTACACTTAATACACAACTGTAACGCTTTGACTAACTTAAATTGTAATTTTGTTCCTGTGATATCCATTGACATTAATCCTGGTCATGTTGAGTTATTTGGCATCTACTTGCGGGTGCAGGTGTTGATTCCCTGGCCCCAAAACTCCCACCACTTTCGAGAAAAAAGTACTTGTGACATTGCAGGGTGGAGGAAGATTGTTTTCAGGGAATCAATATTTGCACCCAAAGAGAGATGGCAAATGGTTCAAGATGGCTAGGATTAATGCCCGTGGATGTCATAGTATCAAAAACCCGAAGTAATATGGCTATAAAGTTACACCGTTATGTTAATAAATATGTGTTTGACAAAGAAAGCATTCGCGACCTTACAGGGTAGGGTAGTGTTTTGGCTAGGAAATCAGTAACCTACAAAGATATGTCAAATGGTTAAACATGACCTGGAATACTGCCAGTGGGTGTCATGTTATCAAACAACCCAATGTAATATGTAAATGGGTAACAATGTTACCTTAATAAGTCTCTGTTTGATACAATAAACACTCACGACCTTATAGGGTGGGGTAGTGTTTGTCGAGTGATAATTAATATGACAATAATTAAACTTCATGATTTATTTTTAATGTAGGGCAACATTAGTCATAGCATAAAAAACATATTGACCAATGACTGAAACAGTTATGAAATACGACAAACATACGCAAACACAAATCGGAGCCACAATATTGGACCACAACCCCAAATTGGACCACAACCCCAAATCAAGGATTGGGGTAAAAATCAAGGTTCCCAGGATTGAATTTGGTTGCATTTTCTGTGGGAACTCTGGGCACCCACCCGGTCATATTAAAACATAAATTGTGTTTTTTTACTTAATGTCCGGGTTATCGTCAACTTCTACTGGACTATTCTTCCACTTCGCCTACTGTGGAGTTATGGCGACACGCACGCACGCACGCACCCACGCACGCACGCACGCACGCACGCACGCACACACACCGAATTAGTAATTAGCAAAACAACCATATCTTACCGACACATCGGTCTTAGACGCCGTTTTGGTTGTCGCAGTCTCTAAACTTCCACAACGTGTTTCCCAGGTGCTAGGAAAGTGCACTGGTCTCCTCCAGGTTCGCACTGTCACGTGATGGGCATCTGTTGAATAACACATGTTGAAATAACTATAGTGCAACACATTCGTCCAGTCCAGCTTAGAAGAGACTCAAATAATAACACACATATTAAACCGTGTTATTAAAGTAATAATACAGAATGAAACGTTGACCAATACGCGGTTCTATTTAGTGTTGTGTGTAAATGTTACCCTGTTTGCCATTTAATGTTGACGTACAAAGGTAAATAATTAGAGTGAAGTACCAGTATCTTCGCAGATAGTTGTATTATTGATATAGTATTGAGATAGGTGTATTACAATTGCAATACTGTTGCGATAGTTTCATAATTATTCCATTAGTATTGCTATTGTATCACGGAATAGCGAATAGCCAGGAAAGCTGTCTAAAGACATCATTCGTGGGTGGCGCCATCGCGTGGCCTTGGGAGCAGCTGATTTAAAACAGTAAATCCGTGAATGATGCCGTTGTGATCGACGGTTGTTGATGTTAGGTTGATATGAATAAATTATCAAACAAAGTTGAAACAAGTTTGTTTACGGACAGTATTACAGTGACACAAGTGGCCCTGCTGATTTGTTTTTGCAACTATCGTTACTATCGACGGTATTTATCGATAGTTAAATGTATTATCGATAGCACTGTATCGTCACATCGACCATTGCGATGCATAGACAGTTCGATATATGGTTACCACCGTATTGGGAGCGGTTTGTGTGGCGTGACGCCGTAGCGTCGCCAGGAGCGGTTTGTGTGGCCTGACCCCGTAGCGTCGTCAGAAGCGGTTCGTGTGGCTTGACATCGGTTTTAGTAACACACAGTGATACCCACGTGTCATCGCCGACACGGATTCTCGTTGCGACAGCAACAGCCTTGACATGAGTGACAGCCTTCCAGGCGACGAAATAGAACGTCACTGGACAGTTATAATGAACAGGTCTGCCAGGGATGGCCAATATAAGGGCGTACGTTTACCTCTATGTGTTCATAACATACAACTTAATTTAGCTCTTTTACCGACCGACCGACCGACCGACCGACCGACCGACCGACCGACCGACCGACCGACCGACCGACCGACCGACCGACCGACCGACCGACCGACCGACCGACCGACCGACCGACCGACCGACCGACCGACCGACCGACCGACCGACCGACCGACCGACCGACCGACCGACCGACCGACCGACCGACCGACCGACCGACCGACCGACCGACCGACCGACCGACCGACCGACCGACCGACCGACCGACCGACCGACCGACCGACCGACCGACCGACCGACCGACCGACCGACCGACCGACCGACCGACCGACCGACCGACCGACCGACCGACCGACCGACCGACCGACCGACCGACCGACCGACCGACCGACCGACCGACCGACCGACCGACCCAATACAAAAAGTACAACCAACCTTCTTGTCTCGTGAGCAGCCGAGTCGGGTCACAAACCCACGACTTGCTGCCGTTGTTTCCGCAGTCGTCGACGTCGAGTTGTGGGTTCGGGAACGCGGACTTGGTCCACGAGTCGGTCGCAACTGCCGAGTTGACAAGTGCATTCGCTACCAGTATAGCACACACAGCGACCGACATGATGTTCGTATTACCATATTTCTAGAACAGCCAACCGACCGTTAACAGTCAAGCGCTACACTAGTAATGATTTATTTCGTTCGTTGCGTGTGTCTCTCGGTGAATAGACCTCGGTACCTTAAGTACAAATAAAGAACGATATCGACTTTGTTGATCTGTCGGCGCGAGCGCGGCGATATAGCTCTGTCTTTGAAGCTACGTCACTCAGCCTCTCCCAGGTATGCAAATAATCCACTCAGTTGAGATATTCCACACGGGGAATTACGCGATGGCTAGTGATACGCCGTATCGTGATACGCCGTATCGTGATTCACAAAGTGACACAAACCTAAAACTTGATGTGCGATTTTTATCTTGTATGTGTTTACGTTTTACTACACAAGCATGCTTATAGTATCCGTCGAGTGCACCCATGCGTGTGTGTGTGAGTGTGTGTGTGTTTGTTTGTGTGTGTTCGGGGGTGGTGTGCGTGTTCTGTCAACCCCCCCGAGCTATATCCGAGCCCCTTGCACTTTCCTCGGTGTTTGGCTTTAGAAACGTTTTATATGAAATAAATATGTATAATTATCGACGACGTAAACATTCAACCTCACATACTCGTTTAGTAGAATACAATTACTTATTTGTACAAACAGCTTTTCATAAGTTCGAACGTTGAACATTTAATGCGCTAACTTGACTCAATCGTACAGATTTCTCTAAACATGGGAATGGGGTGATGCACAAAGAAGGGAGGTTGATGGGAGTTGGGAGGTAGGAAGTTGGCCTCAACAATAAGTGGGAGGTGGACTCTCAACAAGTGTGGGATGTTGGAGGTTGGCCACACAAACAAGTGGGAGATGGGATGTTTGGAACCCTGTCACAAGTCCCCCTCAACATTCCTATGCGTACAGTTCTGCTGCATCATTTGACAACGGTGATCTAAAAATAGATGCACGCGCAGTGGTTACGAGAAACGTCATCGCCATTTACTCACAAGTGTTGGATAGAAATTTCCACGGACAGACGCACACGCGGATGTACGCTCGTGCACCAGAGCACGCTTACAGGACCGGAACCAGACGCAACGTACGACCGACACACCATACGTCACACGCGTCATCGTGTTATGCACGGATATTGTCGATTGATGTGTATTGATGCACACAAAAGTATGTCCGATGAACGTGCATCGGGGCAGACGAGCGTGGATCTAATTCAATCGTATCTGAGTTCCTGTGCATAATTATGTAATCATAATACCATGTAATTATTAAAACCGTCAGTGGCGTATTTGGGGGGGACTCCTTTGGCTAATTTTTTTCTCTCGTGAAACTAGATGCGCCACTACACGGTAGTATGGTAAACTAATGGCAGACTAAGCTTGCCCCCCCCCCGGCCTCCTCTTTGAGAGATCCTAAACACTCCACCGAAAATCATACAATTATCATAACTGTGTTATTGTTACGTGACAGTTGAGAAGGAACTGGCGCGCCGCCTGGTAAC
Organism: Lamellibrachia columna; assembly: GCA_963662155.1. Lineage (NCBI taxonomy): Eukaryota > Metazoa > Annelida > Polychaeta > Sabellida > Siboglinidae > Lamellibrachia > Lamellibrachia columna. The sequence continues at coordinate 23,173,498 of OY759270.1, read as the reverse complement.
TATGCCTTGAACATAGGCAATGATAACTCACGTTTCTACCAATAGATATCCGTTCTCCCGAGCACTCTTTTACACATCAGGCGCACGGAGACAGATAAACACATACGTTTTTGATGTTTATTTATATCTACCCCACACCCCACAATACAAGAAGCCGCGGGGCACTCCTGTTTTGTGACACAGAAGCTAGTAACTGTTTGCAGTCAGACACCGGCCGTTTTAGACTGGGCCACATCGTGTGATGGATCGTCTTTGTGTCTGAACATCCGGGACCAGTTGAAGAACGTAGCTGCTCAAACAACGCTAAAAACACTCTTCTTGTTTAATGTTTACTAGCAAAAACGTCCATCCTGCGGACGGGATAACATTATCACGGAAATATTTGCGACGTAGTTCTTGCAGTTATATCATCGGGTAGCGATGTCTTGCCTTTGTATATGACGTAACTTTGGACAATTCGATTGTTTGTATAAAGGGTAATATCGGGGTGAATTTTTAACAAATTAAACTGAGACGACCCGACCGTGGGTCGTAGATGAACCCACGGGATGCAAAGCCCAAGATGCAAAGCGCCCAGGAGGAATAGCATAATATACGTACACATATACGCACACATACATACGTACACACATGCATACATACTCACAGTGGAATATTTAGGGAATAATACACTGTTTGTTGATGTCACGAGAGTGTTGCCAGCGAGACAACATCAAGAGAGCTGAAGGCACGAGTGATGTTATATGCCTGGTAACATTAATGTGATGTCGGGCACTGTTGCCGCCGTGTGCACTCTACTGTTAGTCCCCGCTGTACGAGATAACGATTGTACCCATCAACTCGCCCCCGCTGTTCGAGACAACGACTGTACCCATCAACTCGTCCCCGCTGTACGAGACAACGACTGTACCAATCAACTCGTCCCCGCTGTTCGATACAACGACTGTACCCATCAAATAATCCCAGCTGTACGAGATAGCGACAGTACCCATCAACGCGTCCCTACTGTATGAGGCAACGACTCTACCCATCAACTCGTCCCTGCTGTACGAGAAAACGACTGTACCCACCAACTTTTTTTGATGTACGAGACAACAACTGTCCATCAACTCGTACCCGCTGTTCGAGACAACGACTGTACCCACCTAATTGTCCTTCCACAGAAAAAAGTGTAGATTTCAATATTGTTGACAGACGTGCACAGTTTTTTTTTGGGGGGGAGGGAGGCGTCAGTTAGATAAATCCTCAAGGATTGTATTCTGGCAATGTACTGAGTGTCCCACCCCACGGAATCACCTTAAAGCACAGTGGAATATTTCTTACTCCAGATGCAGTTACCATTTAAATTATTATTATCCCAGGACTATTCGACTCTGGAACTCCATCCCTCAACACACTGTTAGTGTAAACTGTCTGAATGCATTAAAAAAACAAAATTAAGAAACGTCATTGTCCTAGACATTAGATGCACACAAACATATTGCACTGTATATAAGATTATTATTTTTGTGTAACTATTGGCCTGCCTGTATCCTCACCCCGTTGAGGCTATGCAGAATATTGGAAGAAGAAATTTTTTATGGGCATTTCTCTTCGAAAATAGTTACAAATTGAGCTACCACAATACCGCCTTACATTCTGTTCTACCATTCAGCATCCGACGCGCGACATTTAGAATCAACGCTGGACAATTCTTCATGTTCGGCGTTGTTTTGAGCACTGCGATAACCACTGCATAAAATAAACGATAACTGCCCAGTTACTCACCGTTATTGCTCCTCATTACTTAAATGAAAAGATTGCCTTGCGTCATTATGTTAATAATTCCGTATCTTCTAAGCTGAACTAAACGAATATGACACATGATACTACATTGCTTCGTCACGTTTTATTTCACATGGATCCCAGTAACACGTCAGCCGCGACACGAGAATTTGGTGACTACGAAAAGACGTCGTGAAAGTTTGGAAACTGCAGCAGCGATTTAGTGATTGCGGTCTCCAAAAGCCACATAATGGTCAGAGATGGTAATATTTTACTAATATTTTTTACCATTTCAACGTGTTGCACCTGATTATAAAATGCCTCGTAGTGTCATCGAGTGTCGTGAAATAGGGAATAGCATAAGTGATGAGTGCCTAAATGCCAACATTCATACACGCACACATGTCCATGCACGTGCATACACATGGATACACGTGCATACACATGCATACACATGGAGTGAGCCGTCGAAGGATGGATCGCGTTCCGAGTCAGTTGTGCGTTATCTGGTGACTGTGCGAGTCGATGTACGACTCGCTTTGGCGTCCACAAACGGTACAGTCATAGGTGGTCATAGGTGGTCATAGGTGGTCATAGGTGGTCATAGGTGGTCATAGGTGGTCCCGACGGAGTTGTCCATTCTTCCGCTGCGCTCTTCGATCTTTCAGTAGTTGTTGTCGTTTCTACTCCAAGTCTTGCAGATCGGTGCTGCATTGCTGACGTTTCCCATGTGTTATGAGGGATGGCGCATGACTTCAGCGTTCACTTTAGCACATATCTGTACGTTTTCCTTTGGCCGCCTCGTGTTAGGCAACTAGTCATCAACTGGCCGTAGAACAGCGCCTTAGGTCTGCTGTCATCGGTCATAATAATAATAATAATAATAATAATAATAATAATAACTTTTATTTTTATAGCGTCATATATCCGGATATAAAACCTGTTCAGAGGCGCTTAAAATACAACATTTGTAAAACATAATTGTTACAAAAAATTATATAATACGGAATTTACATATACATTTGTAAAGAAATAACTAATGTGAAATAAAGTATCGGCTAAATACTGAGTAAACACTGCTTTAACATCAAGTAATAAAAATAAATAAATAATTAAAATGCAATAAAAGATAACTAATAGTGACGATATCTAATAGTTACTGTAAAAAAGGTTATATAAATAATATTCAAACGCTGTCTTAAAAAGGTGTCGGGACTTAAACAATTCGAGTGAGTCAGCGACACGGACATATATCGGCAGATCGTTCCCAAGGCGCGGTGCCTTCACGGAGAAACCCCGTCGACCAGACCGTTCCCAAGGCGCGGTGCCGTCACGGAGAAACCCCGTCGACCAGACCGTTCTATATCATGACGTGGTACAGTTAGTAGGTTGTTGTAGGCGGAACGAAGCCGGCGCCCTGGTGTGTACGGCGAGATAACGTCAACAATATAGGCGGTGGCGAGATCGTGTAACGCGCGGTAGGTCAACAGAATAATCTTGTAGTTGACTCGCCATTGGACCGGCAGCCATCGGACCGGCAGCCATCGGACCGGCAGCCATCGGACCGGCAGCCATCGGACCGGCAGCCATTGGACCGGCAGCCATTGGACCGGCAGCCATTGGACCGGCAGCCAGTGAAGCGCAGTGAGGGAGGGCGTGACGTACTGATGGTCGCGTTGTTAGGCGAGCCGCCGAATGTTGCACCATTTGAAGCTTCTCAATTAACCGCACGTTTACTCCAAACAGCACAACATTTCCACAATCCAGTCTGGAAGTAACAAGCCCGTGTATGATCGTCTTGCACGGGTGGGTCGTAAAGCATTTTCGATTTTTTTTTATCTTGTGCAGTTGGAAATACGCCTCCTGACACATGAGAGTGACTTGTGTCGACACACACAAGGTGTTGTCCACGAAGACGCCTAAATCTCTCACAAATGACTGTGGTGTTATGTCACACCCACATACGTTGATTGTATCAACAGTTGGAGGAGCTTTACAGCAAGAAGCACAAAAATACCAACTGCCTCTGTCTTGGGGCCTAATTTAGCATTAAGTGATGATCCATCATCCATCGTTTGACGTCAAATGTGTATTGCTCGATTCTTCAGTCATACGGACCAGGTGACCGGACCATGTGCCACGCTTGATGTAGAACTCGATTCCACATATTCCGCCCTTCAGTGTTTGGCACAATGTATTGCCATCTCATGCCCGCGATCTGCCGTAGGCGGGTGTTTGGCACAATGTATTGCCATCTCATGCCCGCGATCTGCCGTAGGCGGGTGTTTGGCACAATGTATTGCCATCTCATGCCCGCGATCTGCCGTAGGCGGGTGTTTGGCACAATGTATTGCCATCTCATGCCCGCGATCTGCCGTAGGCGGGTGATTGGCACAATGTATTGCCATCTCATGCCCGCGATCTGCCGTAGGCGGGTGTTTGGCACAATGTGTTGCCATCTCATGCCCGCGATCTGCCGTAGGCGGGTGTTTGGCACAATGTATTGCCATCTCATGCCCGCGATCTGCCGTAGGCGGGTGTTTGGCACAATGTATTGCCATCTCATGCCCGCGATCTGCCGTAGGCGGGTGTTTGGCACAATGTATTGCCATCTCATGCCGTCTCACATGGTGTCGATATGGAGTCCATGCCTCATATCCGTAGAGCGGATTGCACCCATATTATTGCACGTTTCTGTTGCATTTCATCAATGCTGATCCAAATCAGTGCATTGCTTATAACAATTAAAATTAATGCAACAACACAAATGTCCATTGTTGGAAGTTTAGTCCTCGAGCTATGAGTGTGGCGCTAAGATGGATATCTCCTGCTTCCTCAATTTTGGGGAGTATTGAACCCGATTTGCGTTACAGCCCAATTGGAGGCATTCCGTTCAATAATGCGACAATATATGTGTCAATGAGGCAGGGCAACACACAACACAGGGTCAATGGATCTTATATCTCCCATCAGACCACAGCACCTGCTAACACATTAAATTGGACTGATACTTATCTGTGTGCACTGATGGCACAGTAGTGACTCACTGAAGCTTCCAGTGCCATTATAACAGTTATTGCAGTTTAACTTAAAACAACCATTATTCCATAACAGTTCTTCCTTTGGCATCTTTCGATGATTATTTACGTGTTTGTTCATATTATGATGCATTGTGTAATAAACTTTTTCATTTTGCTACTATTCAATCAGCCGATTCTTTCCTCCCATAATTTATCCAAACATGAACACTGCCACCATGTATACCAAATTTAATAAAAATCAGATTAATCAAGAATACCACCAGTTGGTTCATTTCACCCCAAAGTAAAATTAGCGAATAAATGTATATTTTATTATTAAGTTCTAAGATTGTTTTAATGTTACATGTGAATAGCTTCTTTAGTACAACTTTAAATAGCATTTGATTAAAATTTCATAATTGACACATTGAATTAGGGACACACTTAGCATTTCTTGGACAATGACGAATGTACGTAATTTCATTGAAGTGGGGATCAATATTTTGGTGAAATATCAGCAAGATAAACCGTGCCAAGGCAAGATACCTGACAACTACTTAGTGTACATTACTCATCATACATTATGTATAACAACATGTGCATCTGAAAAGAATAACATAATACTACTACACTGTACTACTGTCCTGACACTAGTCTAATAACATAATACTACTACACTGTACTACTGTCCTGAAACTAGTATAATAACATAATACTACTACACTGTACTACTGTCCTGAAACTAGTCTAATAACATAATACTACTACACTGTACTACTGTCCTGAAACTAGTCTAATAACATAATACTACTACACTGTACTACTGTCCTGACACTAGTCTAATAACATAATACTACTACACTGTACTACTGTCCTGACACTAGTCTAATAACATAATACTACTACACTGTACTACTGTCCTGACACTAGTCTAATAACATAATACTACTACACTGTACTACTGTCCTGACACTAGTCTAATAACATAATACTACTACACTGTACTACTGTCCTGACACTAGTCTAATAACATAATACTACTACACTGTACTACTGTCCTGACACTAGTCTAATAACATAATACTACTACACTGTACTACTGTCCTGACACTAGTCTAATAACATAACACTACTACACTGTACCACTGTCCTGAAACTAGTCTAATAACATAATACTACTACACTGTACTACTGTCCTGACACTAGTCTAATAACATAATACTACTACACTGTACTACTGTCCTGACACTAGTCTAATAACATAATACTACTACACTGTACTACTGTCCTGAAACTAGTCTAATAACATAATACTACTACACTGTACTACTGTCCTGACACTAGTCTAATAACATAATACTACTACACTGTACTACTGTCCTGACACTAGTCTAATAACATAATACTACTACACTGTACTACTGTCCTGACACTAGTCTAATAACATAATACTGCTACACTGTTCTACTGTCCTGACACTAGTCTAATAACATAATACTACTACACTGTACTACTGTCCTGACACTAGTCTAATTACATAATACTACTACACTGTACTACTGTCCTGACACTAGTCTAATAACATAATACTACTACACTGTACTACTGTCCTGACACTAGTCTAATAACATAATACTACTACACTGTACTACTCTCCTGACACTAGTCTAATAACATAATACTACTACACTGTACTACTGTCCTGAACCTAGTCTAATAACATAATACTACTACACTGTACTAGTTTCCTGACACTAGTCTAATAACATAATACTACTACACTGTACTACTGTCCTGACACTAGTCTAATAACATAATACTACTACACTGTACTACTGTCCTGACACTAGTCTAATAACATAATACTACTACACTGTACTACTGTCCTGACACTAGTCTAATAACATAATACTACTACACTGTACTACTGTCCTGACACTAGTCTAATAACATAATACTACTACACTGTACTACTGTCCTGAAACTAGTCTAATAACATAATACTACTACACTGTACTACTGTCCTGACACTAGTCTAATAACATAATACTACTACACTGTACTACTGTCCTGACACTAGTCTAATAACATAATACTACTACACTGTACTACTGTCCTGAAACTAGTCTAATAACATAATACTACTACACTGTACTACTGTCCTGACACTAGTCTAATAACATAATACTACTACACTGTACTACTGTCCTGACACTAGTCTAATAACATAATACTACTACACTGTACTACTGTCCTGACACTAGTCTAATAACATAATACTGCTACACTGTACTACTGTCCTGACACTAGTCTAATAACATAATACTACTACACTGTACTACTGTCCTGACACTAGTCTAATTACATAATACTACTACACTGTACTACTGTCCTGACACTAGTCTAATAACATAATACTACTACACTGTACTACTGTCCTGACACTAGTCTAATAACATAATACTACTACACTGTACTACTGTCCTGACACTAGTCTAATAACATAATACTACTACACTGTACTACTGTCCTGAACCTAGTCTAATAACATAATACTACTACACTGTACTACTGTCCTGACACTAGTCTAATAACATAATACTACTACACTGTACTACTGTCCTGACACTAGTCTAATAACATAATACTACTACACTGTACTACTGTCCTGACACTAGTCTAATAACATAATACTGCTACACTGTACTACTGTCCTGACACTAGTCTAATAACATAATACTACTACACTGTACTACTGTCCTGACACTAGTCTAATTACATAATACTACTACACTGTACTACTGTCCTGAAACTAGTCTAATTACATAATACTACTACCCTGTACTACTGTCCTGACACTAGTCTAATAACATAATACTACTACACTGTACTACTGTCCTGACATTAGTCTAATAACATAATACTACTACACTGTACTACTGTCCTGACACTAGTCTAATTACATGAGTGTGTTTCTGCTACACTAAGCCTATGCCATGGAGACTATCCACATAACCACATGTGGTTTTTCATAGCCAAGGTTTTTGATTCATTAGAAATTCGGGAGATTTGTTCTCCCGTGCGGGAGACCGGGAGATTTGATATATTTTCGGGAATCTGCCGGCGAATCCGGAAGACTTAACATGTATGATTACAACTACTATTATGAAAATCGCATTGCCGATGTATCCGCGCCTGCACCCGCACCCGCACACGTTTATACACACGAACACGCACACGCACACCACACGCACACGCACACCCAAACGCACACGCAAACCCACACGCACACCCACACGCACACGCAAACGCACACCCACACCCACACCCACACGCACACGCACACGCACATACGTCTACACACACGTTTACACACACGCACGTACGCACGCACGCACACACGCAATTACAACTCGAAATTAAAATGTTGTTTATTAACACTTGAGCCAAATCAAATCAAACAGGGTATGAGAGTACATACATAGCAACAAGCACAGTTCAGCGATAATTTGACACGCACGCACGTACGCACGCACACACGCACGCACGCACGCAATAACGCACGCACGTACACACGCACGCATTATTATGAGACAGCGTATTTACAATTGCAAATGGTCAAGACGTTTTCCAAATTAGACCTATAGCAGGTTGTGCTTGAGCAGGACGCGATTTCGCGATACTTTTACGTTTAATTTTAAAATGTCGCGTAACACTGAATACTGAGCAACACCTGTGTCCCGTGATTTTCTTCAAAGTTACACATATTCTTTAGCGGAGCAATACATATTTTCAATAAGTATTATATATATATATATATATATATATATATATATATATATATATATATATATATATATATATATATATATATATATATATATATATATATATATATACATATATACATATATACATATATATATATATATATATATATATATATATATATATATATATATATATATATATATATATATATATATATATATATATATATATATATATATATATATATATATATATATATATATATATATATATATATATATATATTATTACTGGAGTGGCTCTTTCGTACGCAACACCTATTTGATATTTTACATCTTATGAGTAAAGTCAGACACATGCGGACTCGCGGCTAACGTTACATTCACCTGTTGTCGGTATGTTGTCATTATGCAAATATGAACTCGGGGAGAGGGTTACTTAACCCTCTATTTACCACTGTCGCACGGGTGCAACATACATTTTGGGTAACTATTTAGTAGTGGTCAATATATTTGTTCACCCCTCTTTACCAATGTAGTGACTGCTACATATATAGTTTAACCTAAATGCATCAGATGATGCTGGCAATTCCGATGATGAGAATAATCCTTCAATCCCACAATGCAAAATTTTACTGACACTACGTATTCAAAGATTGCGTCAGTTACGCGGAAGTTCGTTGGTAGTTCGTAGTACACATCATCCTTGAGTCGAAAGCAAAAACCGGCAGCGTTTAGGCTCTATGCTGTAAACAATTCAATACGCTATGTAGTTGCCATATCTGCAGGTTCATCGTCCTCCGTTTTCCTGCTGCTGCGGGTACACGGCGCGTGCCTGTGTCACCTCTAAAAAGTAAAGCGGATCATTATCTAATAATGACTCCCCCGGTAATCATTGCTTACATAATAATGACCTCCAATATACAGTTTGAATTCCGTGGATATCATAAATAGCGGAAGCTAATTGTACCCCTGCAAAAGAACTAAACAAAGTTCAAACCAGTATGTAAATAGTACAGAACTCAAAACGGTTATTTATTTTACTGTTTCATTGACAAGTGCTATTTTACCACGGTTTTTACCATGTCCCATCTCTGTTTAGAGTCCAACGTTGAACCAATGTCAGAAAGTTTGACCGATGTCAAAAAGTTTGACCGATGGCTGCAAAGCGTTTTTTGGAGAAATATGTCCCCAATGGTTTTTGCACTTTGTGGTCTACGGTGGTTTTGGTACGTCTCTCTTACGATTAGTTAGAATACATGTCCGTGTTAAATATATATGAAATGCGTGTTGTACTGTATCTTGTGGATTGATCTGACTCAATCAGAATATCCAGTTTACACAATTCGTTTTTAAGAATCATAAACTGATCAAGACTACGCCTTCGTCGAGCAGTCGTGTTAAAGAAGATGAGCAAACGAGCAAATGACATTCTTACTAATAAAACGTCTTCACAATTTTCGTATTGATAGGAATAGGAGTGAGCGATTTAAATATGTCCATTGTTAATAACATGGCAGTTATCTCGTGAATGATATCGACCTAAAGTGGCATGTAGAAATACAGAGTAACAAAAATGAAGAAAGCGTTAAAATTGTACAACTTCCATATTCACACTTTCACACTGAAGTCTTCATGACATTATCGGTCGTCAGTGGGAGTATCTAGCGATAGCTGGAGGCAGTCATTTTTCAGATTAGGCTTAATCACGTCTACCGTAGTAATTTTCGATCACCTTGCTGTCCTTGCCGGTTAGGTGTAAGACACATTGTGCATTTATTGTATATGAGCCTCAAGACTCACCAGAATGGTGGATTGCTCTCAAGAGTCGATCTACTCGTTAGTATGAATCTAACAACCCACCCCGTATCCAGAAGTAGACAAATGATTTTATTTTACTCGATACATAACTCCAACTCAAATTACAATTATATAATAAAAATGGATCAGAAACGGGCAAGGTTTCTGCAGATGTGTTGGGTCACATCAAATAGCAAAGTAATTTAACAAGTCCCCCAAATGGGACATTCCTGGAAACGTCTATTTACAGTCCAATCATTTTCAATTTGCTGTCGAAAATAATACTTGTATACTCATAGTTGGGTGCGTTTTCGATGGACTAATCAATAACTGTCTCTGCCACAACCGCAGTCATCCAACTCTGGCGCCAAGCTTCCCATGAAAGGGGAGAACTGTGGCACGAGGAAGTCCCGATGTGTACCCCCACCACTCGGTGTAAAACAATTACGTGGAACACACTTAATCGAACACAACAAACAATGACCGTACCGCAGTATTTCGTTGCCATTGGGCGATATCCCATAAACACATTCCAGGGACAGGAATTGCGGCAATTACTGTTGCAAAAACAAACCACACTATTATTGATGATATAATAATAATTAACTTCTATGGCGCCTGTATCCTCAGGAACCTGAGCTCAGAGGCACAGCAAAGCAGAATCATTAAACATAATCTTGAACAGGGACCCACAAAATTATCATTATCAGAACGAGGGACAACCTAAGATTTATGGGGGAAATGCAATTGGGAATAAATATGTCTTGAGTTTTGTTCGGAAAATAGCTATAGTTTCAGATGTTTTCAAAGTGATGGGAGTTCATTCCAGACCCTAGGCGCAGCGACAGAGAAAGCACGTTTACCCAAGTTAAGTTGTGTTTTAGGCACAATAAGTTGCGAAATTGATGATCTGAGCTGCCTAGGAATATTTGAAAGATGCAGGAGACTAGCCAAGTAGGGTGGATGTTGTGCAGATAGAGCACAATATATAAGAGTAGACAGCTTAAAATTAATTCGATAAGAAACAGGATATGGAAAAAAACATCGCTAACTTGGATCGACTTAATTGCCTGTAATTGGCGCTCGTTTAATCAAATTGTTTGCTCGTTTAGGCGCAGGCTTTATGTACAAATACCGTCGCATTCTCTTGCTACGGGTACATTGTTTCGTTGGCTGCATCCGATACAATTAACTGTTTATTGTGGTATATGTGTACGACCAAGGATCCGCTTGTGTGTTGAGCCAAGCACTTCGTAGTCATGAAGGTAAGCTTAGATTAGGCTTTTAATTCTTAATATGGTTACTCTATCGTAGTAACTGACTGATCGTGACATTGTGAACAACAGGAACGTGGACACGAAAGGTCCTCTATTGACTTTCAACATTCACTGGTAGCAGCATATGACAAAGGAAAAGTTGTACAGCGGAATGAGTAAAGTCACAGACTCGATGCGGGAACGGCGGCTGAGACTTGCTGGGTGTTGCTACAGCCGCAGTGATGATAAGGCATCGATGAGAATCATGTTGCAACCGGCACAAACCACTGCAGACCAGCCTGAACATTCATTACTCTCTAAAAGAAGATGTGGTATTGGAACCTGAAGAGGTGCAAACGGCAATGAGTGTTAGATGTTTGGAGACAGGTGGACTGAGCCAGCAGAGTTCGACGCCAGTTGTCGACACGATTTGCTTTATTAATACTCGCAGTTAATTGTATACGCTCCTACAATATACAGTTAAAATACATTTGTTCTAATTGCAATAAACGTAACGCAGCTGACATTCTGTTTCGCTACGTTTCCTCGGGACCTAACCGTCTGAACAAAATACTTGGTGTACATAACGCAATCTAACTACAATTAATGACAACATCAGGGTTGATGCTTTTTGCGATAGCGTTACTCGTTATTTATGATTTTAGCAATATTTCACAAGGCTGCCATCTACAGTTGCAAGCGTCAGGTGGAAACGAAAGCCAGACTTTTTGAGACTTCGCAATTTGTAAAATACGTCATATATTTGTCTATGATAATTCTTCTTCTTCTTCTGTATATGCCATGTCTGAATCAGATCATATTAAGTTAATTTTTGTTTTGTTTACATTTATAGGGTGGCTCCCAGGCTAGCGACATTATATGTCTTAAGGGAGTCTCCCGACCTTACTTATTATTTTAATTATCAGTGTATATATGTCTAAACAGGTCAAATAAACTGATTCTGAGTTCTAAGTTCTGACGTTGGCGACTATAGCTCTCCACATAATTAAAACATTTGCCTTTGTCGACACCTGAAATGGCTTTGGCTAGTCTTTGGCTAGTCTTTGGCTAGTCTTTGGCTAGTCTTTCAAGACTATTTATACTATTCGTGTATTTTATTCTGTGTCTGCCTCTAATGTTTTGTTCTTCGATTCTGCCTTCAATAATGGGTTTTCAATATGACTGTCTCATGTCCTAGAAATTGGAACTCTTCTTGTGATCGTTTTAAGTAATTAAGTGTCTGTGTTGTCCTGCTCGTTGTAGAACCTTGGTTTGTCCTGCTCGTTGTAGAACCTTGGTTTGTCCTGCTCGTTGTAGAACCTTGGTTTGTCCTGCTCGTTGTAGAACCTTGGTTTGTCCTGCTCGTTGTAGAACCTTGGTTTGTCCTGCTCGTTGTAGAACCTTGGTTTGTCCTGCTCGTTGTAGAACCTTGGTTTGTCCTGCTCGTTGTAGAACCTTGGTTTGTCCTGCTCGTTGTAGAACCTTGGTTTGTCCTGCTCGTTGTAGAACCTTGGTTTGTCCTGCTCGTTGTAGAACCTTGGTTTGTCCTGCTCGTTGTAGAACCTTGGTTTGTCCTGCTCGTTGTAGAACCTTGGTTTGTCCTGCTCGTTGTAGAACCTTGGTTTGTCCTGCTCGTTGTAGAACCTTGGTTTGTCCTGCTCGTTGTAGAACCTTGGTTTGTCCTGCTCGTTGTAGAACCTTGGTTTGTCCTGCTCGTTGTAGAACCTTGGTTTGTCCTGCTCGTTGTAGAACCTTGGTTTGCAGTGCATTAGATACGTGTCCGACTGTTGCAGGTAGTGGTGTGTGTGGCCGTGATGTGCCTAGGGATGTGGAGGGGAAGTGACGCCTACGGTGCGGGAAGAGCCCTTCCTATGAAGGCCGAGAACTTCGTCATCAAACGCTTCACTAGAATCAACCCCAACTTAGTAAGTACAGGGGGCTTCCCCGGCGTCAATCCCTACATAGTAAGTACAGGGGGCATCCCTGGCGTCAACCCTATATAGTAAGTACAGGAGGCATCCCTGGCGTCAACCCCTACATAGTAAGTACAGGAGGCATCCACGGCGTCAACCCTATATAGTAAGTACAGGGGGCATCCCTGGCGTCAATCCCTACATAGTAAATACAGGGGGCATCCCTGGCGTCAACCCTATATAGTAAGTACAGGAGGCATCCCTGGCGTCAACCCCTACATAGTAAGAACAGGAGGCATCCCCGGCGTCAACCCTATATAGTAAGTACAGGGGGCATCCCCGGTTTCTACCCCTACATAGTGAGAACAGGGGGCATCCCTGGCGTCAACCCCTACATAGTAAGTACAGGGGGCATCCCCGGCGTCAACCCCTACATAGTAAGTACAGGGGCATCCCTGGCGTCAACCCCTACATAGTAAGTACAGGGGGCATTCCTGGCATCAACCCCTACATAGTAAGTACAGGGGCATCCCTGGCGTCAACCCCTACATAGTAAGTACAGGGGGCATCCCCGGCGTCAACCCCTACATAGTAAGTACAGGGGGCATCCATGGCGTCAACCCCTACATAGTAAGTACAGGGGCATCCATGGCGTCAACCCCTACATAATAAGTACAGGGGCATCCCTGGCGTCAACCCCTACATAGTAAGTACAGGGGCATCCCTGGCGTCAACCCCTATATAGTAAGTACAGGGGGCATCCCTGGCGCCAACTCCTACATAGTAAGTACAGGGGGCATCCATGGCGTCAACCCCTACATAGTAAGTACAGGGGCATCCCTGGCGTCAACCCCTACATAGTAAGTACAGGGGGCATCCCTGGCGTCAACCCCTACATAGTAAGTACAGGGGGCATCCCTGGCGTCAACACCTACATAGTAAGTACAGGGGGCATCCCTGGCGACAACACCTACATAGTAAGTACAGGGGGCACCCCTGGCGTCAACCCCTACATAGTAAGTACAGGGGGCATCCCTGGCGTCAACCCCTACATAGTAAGTACAGGGGCATCCATGGCGTCAACCCCTACATAGTAAGTACAGGAGGCATCCCTGGCGTCAACCCCTACATAGTAAGTACAGGGGCATCCATGGCGTCAACCCCTACATAGTAAGTACAGGGGGCATCCCTGGCGTCAACACCTACATAGTAAGTACAGGGGCATCCATGGCGTCAACCCCTACATAGTAAGTACAGGGGGCATCCCTGGCGTCAACCCCTACATAGTAAGTACAGGGGGCATCCCTGGCGTCAACTCCTACATAGTAAGTACAGGGGGCATCCCTGGCGTCAACACCTACATAGTAAGTACAGGGGCATCCCTGGCGTCAACCCCTACATAGTAAGTACAGGGGCATCCCTGGCGTCAACTCCTACATAGTAAGTACAGGGGGCATCCCTGGCGTCAACCCCTACATAGTAAGTACAGGGGGCATCCCTGGCGTCAACCCTATATAGTAAGTACATGGGCATCCATGGCGTCAACCCCTACATAGTAAGTACAGGGGCATCCCTGGCGTCAACCCCTACATAGTAAGTACAGGGGGCCTCCCTGGCATCAACCCCCATATAGTAAGTGCAGGGGCATCCCTGGCGTCAACTCCTACATAGTAAGTACAGGGGGCATCCCTGGCGTCAACCCCTACATAGTAAGTACAGGGGGCCTCCCTGGCATCAACCCCCATATAGTAAGTACAGGGGGCATCCCTGGCGTCAACTCCTACATAGTAAGTACAGGGGGCATCCCTGGCGTCAACCCCTACATAGTAAGTACAGGGGCATCCCTGGCGTCAACCCCTACATAGTAAGTACAGGGGGCATCCCTGGCGTCAACACCTGCATAGTAAGTACAGGGGGCATCCCTGGCGTCAACCCCTACATAGTAAGTACAGGGGACCTCCGTGGAATCAACCCCCATATAGTAAGTACAGGGGGCATCCCTGGCGTCAACTCCTACATAGTAAGTACAGGGGGCATCCCTGGCGTCAACCCCTACATAGTAAGTACAGGGGGCATCCCTGGCGTCAACCCCTACATAGTAAGTACAGGGGGCATCCCTGGCGTCAACCCTATATAGTAAGTACATGGGCATCCATGGCGTCAACCCCTACATAGTAAGTACAGGGGCATCCCTGGCGTCAACCCCTACATAGTAAGTACAGGGGGCCTCCCTGGCATCAACCCCCATATAGTAAGTACAGGGGCATCCCTGGCGTCAACCCCTACATAGTAAGTACAGGGGCATCCCTGGCGTCAACTCCTACATAGTAAGTACAGGGGGCATCCCTGGCGTCAACTCCTACATAGTAAGTACAGGGGGCATCCATGGCGTCAACTCCTACATAGTAAGTACAGGGGGCATCCCTGGCGTCTACCCCTACATAGTAAGTACAGGGGGCATCCCTGGCATCAACCCCTGCATAGTAAGTACAGGGGGCATTCCTGACGTCAACCCCTGCATAGTAAGTACAGGGGGCATCCCTGGCGTCAACTCCTACATAGTAAGTACAGGGGGCATCCCTGGCGTCAACCCCTACATAGTAAGTACAGGGGCATCCCTGGCATCAACCCCTACATTGTAAGTACAGGGGGCATCCATGGCGTCAACCCCTACATAGTAAGTACAGGGGGCATACGATGACGTCATACAACAAGGAATCCAGTGTCGAATATGGGTCAGTTGCATCACTGTCCACTTGCCATCTGAAGCTTGTTGCCTTGGGCGGCAATGCTGTTAACTCGTATTAAAACTGGAGTAAATGTTATGCATATAATATTATGAAGTATTTCATGTCGGTTTTACTACACAGTTTGCTGTGACCACCTGCAAATATTCATTCTTTCAGACAAAACACCCTTCCATTATATTACGATATCATCTGAAGCTATAGCGACCTTCCGCAGATAACTAAATATAAAGTTATTCGAAATTGATTTTCCACCCTAAATCCTCGGCAGTCCCTCAGCAGTCCCTCGCTCTGATGATGACTTCTGCACATCTCTGTTCGTGACAGTACAGGGGGCATCCCTGGCGTCAACCCCCATATAGTAAGTACAGGGGGCATCCCTGGCGTCAACTCCTACATAGTAAGTACAGGGGGCATCCCTGGCGTCAACCCCTACATAGTAAGTACAGGGGCATCCCTGGCGTCAACCCCTACATAGTAAGTACAGGGGGCATCCCTGGCGTCAACACCTGCATAGTAAGTACAGGGGGCATCCCTGGCGTCAACCCCTACATAGTAAGTACAGGGGACCTCCGTGGAATCAACCCCCATATAGTAAGTACAGGGGGCATCCCTGGCGTCAACTCCTACATAGTAAGTACAGGGGGCATCCCTGGCGTCAACCCCTACATAGTAAGTACAGGGGGCATCCCTGGCGTCAACCCCTACATAGTAAGTACAGGGGGCATCCCTGGCGTCAACCCTATATAGTAAGTACATGGGCATCCATGGCGTCAACCCCTACATAGTAAGTACAGGGGCATCCCTGGCGTCAACCCCTACATAGTAAGTACAGGGGGCCTCCCTGGCATCAACCCCCATATAGTAAGTACAGGGGCATCCCTGGCGTCAACCCCTACATAGTAAGTACAGGGGCATCCCTGGCGTCAACTCCTACATAGTAAGTACAGGGGGCATCCCTGGCGTCAACTCCTACATAGTAAGTACAGGGGGCATCCATGGCGTCAACTCCTACATAGTAAGTACAGGGGGCATCCCTGGCGTCTACCCCTACATAGTAAGTACAGGGGGCATCCCTGGCATCAACCCCTGCATAGTAAGTACAGGGGGCATTCCTGACGTCAACCCCTGCATAGTAAGTACAGGGGGCATCCCTGGCGTCAACTCCTACATAGTAAGTACAGGGGGCATCCCTGGCGTCAACCCCTACATAGTAAGTACAGGGGCATCCCTGGCATCAACCCCTACATTGTAAGTACAGGGGGCATCCATGGCGTCAACCCCTACATAGTAAGTACAGGGGGCATACGATGACGTCATACAACAAGGAATCCAGTGTCGAATATGGGTCAGTTGCATCACTGTCCACTTGCCATCTGAAGCTTGTTGCCTTGGGCGGCAATGCTGTTAACTCGTATTAAAACTGGAGTAAATGTTATGCATATAATATTATGAAGTATTTCATGTCGGTTTTACTACACAGTTTGCTGTGACCACCTGCAAATATTCATTCTTTCAGACAAAACACCCTTCCATTATATTACGATATCATCTGAAGCTATAGCGACCTTCCGCAGATAACTAAATATAAAGTTATTCGAAATTGATTTTCCACCCTAAATCCTCGGCAGTCCCTCAGCAGTCCCTCGCTCTGATGATGACTTCTGCACATCTCTGTTCGTGACAGTACAGGGGGCATCCCTGGCGTCAACACCTGCATAGTAAGTACAGGGGGCATCCCTGGCGTCAACCCCTACATAGTAAGTACAGGGGACCTCCGTGGCATCAACCCCCATATAGTAAGTACAGGGGGCATCCCTGGCGTCAACTCCTACATAGTAAGTACAGGGGGCATCCCTGGCGTCAACCCCTACATAGTAAGTACAGGGGCATCCCTGGCGTCAACCCCTACATAGTAAGTACAGGGGGCATCCCTGGCGTCAACCCCTGCATAGTAAGTACAGGGGGCATCCCTGGCATCAACCCCTACATAGTAAGTACAGGGGGCATCCCTGACGTCAACCCCTACATTGTAAGTACAGTGGGCATCCCTGACGTCAACCCCTACATTGTAAGTACAGGGGTCATCCCTGGCGTCAACCCCTACATAGTAAGTACAGGGGGCATCCCTGGCATCAACCCCTGCATAGTAAGTAAAGGGGGCATACCTGACTTCAACCCCTGCATAGTAAGTACAGGGGGCATCCCTGGCGTCAACTCCTACATAGTAAGTACAGGGGGCATCCATGGCGTCAACTCCTACATAGTAAGTACAGGGGGCATCCCTGGCGTCTACCCCTACATAGTAAGTACAGGGGGCATCCCTGGCATCAACCCCTGCATAGTAAGTACAGGGGGCATCCATGGCGTCAACCCCTACATAGTAAGTACAGGGGGCATACGATGACGTCATACAACAAGGAATCCAGTGTCGAATATGGGTCAGTTGCATCACTGTCCACTTGCCATCTGAAGCTTGTTGCCTTGGGCGGCAATGCTGTTAACTCGTATTAAAACTGGAGTAAATGTTATGCATATAATATTATGAAGTATTTCATGTCGGTTTTACTACACAGTTTGCTGTGACCACCTGCAAATATTCATTCTTTCAGACAAAACACCCTTCCATTATATTACGATATCATCTGAAGCTATAGCGACCTTCCGCAGATAACTAAATATAAAGTTATTCGAAATTGATTTTCCACCCTAAATCCTCGGCAGTCCCTCAGCAGTCCCTCGCTCTGATGATGACTTCTGCACATCTCTGTTCGTGACAGTACAGGGGGCATCCCTGGCGTCAACACCTGCATAGTAAGTACAGGGGGCATCCCTGGCGTCAACCCCTACATAGTAAGTACAGGGGACCTCCGTGGCATCAACCCCCATATAGTAAGTACAGGGGGCATCCCTGGCGTCAACTCCTACATAGTAAGTACAGGGGGCATCCCTGGCGTCAACCCCTACATAGTAAGTACAGGGGCATCCCTGGCGTCAACCCCTACATAGTAAGTACAGGGGGCATCCCTGGCGTCAACCCCTGCATAGTAAGTACAGGGGGCATCCCTGGCATCAACCCCTACATAGTAAGTACAGGGGGCATCCCTGACGTCAACCCCTACATTGTAAGTACAGTGGGCATCCCTGACGTCAACCCCTACATTGTAAGTACAGGGGTCATCCCTGGCGTCAACCCCTACATAGTAAGTACAGGGGGCATCCCTGGCATCAACCCCTGCATAGTAAGTAAAGGGGGCATACCTGACTTCAACCCCTGCATAGTAAGTACAGGGGGCATCCCTGGCGTCAACTCCTACATAGTAAGTACAGGGGGCATCCATGGCGTCAACTCCTACATAGTAAGTACAGGGGGCATCCCTGGCGTCTACCCCTACATAGTAAGTACAGGGGGCATCCCTGGCATCAACCCCTGCATAGTAAGTACAGGGGGCATTCCTGACGTCAACCCCTGCATAGTAAGTACATGGGGCATCCCTGGCGTCAACTCCTACATAGTAAGTACAGGGGGCATCCCTGGCGTCAACCCCTACATAGTAAGTACAGGGGCATCCCTGGCATCAACCCCTACATTGTAAGTACAGGGGGCATCCATGGCGTCAACCCCTACATAGTAAGTACAGGGGGCATACGATGACGTCATACAACAAGGAATCCAGTGTCGAATATGGGTCAGTTGCATCACTGTCCACTTGCCATCTGAAGCTTGTTGCCTTGGGCGGCAATGCTGTTAACTCTTATTAAAACTGGAGTAAATGTTATGCATATAATATTATGAAGTATTTCATGTCGGTTTTACTACACAGTTTGCTGTGACCACCTGCAAATATTCATTCTTTCAGACAAAACACCCTTCCATTATATTATGATATCATCTGAAGCTATAGCGACCTTGCGCAGATAACTAAATATAAAGTTATTCGAAATTGATTTTCCACCCTAAATCCTCGGCAGTCCCTCAGCAGTCCCTCGCTCTGATGATGACTTCTGCACAACTCTGTTCGTGACATAATGCTTAGCCTTTCTATGTTGTTGTGTCTCTGTGTTCAGGTTCCTGAGGATTGAGGCGCTACGCTATAACAGGATATTATTATTATTATTTTTATTTATTAATATTATTGTATTACGTGGTTTTACATATGTGTGTTGACAGAAGTGGGATCCGTCCAACTTCCTCATTGACCTCGCCGGCATTTTTGCCAACTGTAAATGGATCGGCACGCGTGGCTTCAAGACGGTCAAACGAAATACACCGGAAGGGGGCGCTATTGTTGCCATCGTCGATTATACGTCTGGTTCCGACCCCGATGCGCCCTCTGTCACCAAGTATGTGAGGCGGGTCTTTAAAAAGTGGACGAAGAAGAGCACCTATGTTGCCCAGGTAGGGCTGATTTCTTCTATAGTTGTAGTAGACGTTGTGGTGGCAGTGTTGGACGTATTGGCCATGGTGGTGGTGATGGCAGTTGAGAGAAACTTACATAACTGCAACATGAACATATTGAAACCCATAATCTAATCCGTCACTAATAATTGTGCTAGATTGCGGGCGACAGGAATATACAATTGTTAATTACGCTAACTAACTTAAAATGTACAATTTGTTTTATAATTAATTTTGGTACATCATTTTGCTGGCTTATTTGATGTTGTCGACTAAGATTTGTTTATTTTACAACCGACAGAGTATTCCTGTAAGCTCTTGTAACACTACTCTATACAGACCAAGTACATTCATCGACTAACCAGACACACAAAGTTGCGCTCCACCAGCTATCATAAACAGAATGCCTTATATCGTGAGAATGGAACCAGATCTGTCAATGAATGACGTTAACATAGAAACATATCCTAAATAGCAAGACACCGGAACACATACCTATGAGACTGTTACCGATAAGCTAAATGACAAAGGTTGGAACGTCTTGTAATCTAGGGAGCGTTTGAACCGTTCTAACTTTCCAACGAGAGGTCGGAAATTATAATTAGAATATGATGGTGGACTCAAAAGAGGGTGTATTGACATTCGTTGCATGATGAAGCAATAGAGCGACGGTGCGATGGAGCACCGATGTAATGCGATGAAGCAATAGAGCGACCGCGCGATGGAGCAACGGTGTAATGCGATGAAGCAATAGAGCGACGGTGCGATGGAGCAACGGTGTAATGCGATGAAGCAATAGAGCGACGGTGCGATGGAGTAACGGTGTAATGCGATGAAGCAATAGGGCGACGGTACGATGGAGCAACGGTGTAATGCGATGAAGCAATAGAGCGACGGTGCGATGGAGCAACGGTGTAATGCGATGAAGCAATAGAGCAACGGTGCGATGGAGCAACGGTGTAATGCGATGAAGCAATAGAGCGACGGTGCGATGGAGCAACGGTGTAATGCGATGAAGCAATGGAGCGACGGTGCGATGGAGCACCGATGTAATGCGATGAAGCAATGGAGCGACGGTGCGATGGAGCAACAGTGTAATGCGATGAAGCAATAGAGTGAAGGTGCGATGGAGCACCGATGTAATGCGATGAAGCAATAGAGCGACGGTGCGATGGAGCACCGATGTAATGCGATGAAGCAATAGAGCGACGGTGCGATGGAGCACCGATGTAATACGATGAAGCAATAGAGCGACGGTGCGATGGAGCACCGATGTAATGCGATGAAGCAATAGAGCGACGGTGCGATGGAGCACCGATGTAATACGATGAAGCAATAGAGCGACGGTGCGATGGAGCAACGGTGTAATGCGATGAAGCAATAGAGCGACGGTGCGATGGAGCACCGATGTAATGCGATGAAGCAATAGAGCGACGGTGCGATGGAGCAACGATGTAATGCGATGAAGCAATGGAGCGACGGTACAATTCGATGGTGAAATGCAAAGATGCGATAGTACAATGCGATGAACCGATGGTACGAGGCGAGGCATTAAGTTATGCATCCATACAATCGCTTATTTCTCCAAGCATCGTGCAGGTTTGAGGAGCCAATAACTCTGGCTCCTTTCTGTCATTATGCAATATCGCTCGCGCTTTTCTCTCAAACAGTGGCTCAGACTACGTCAGTTTTATGACAGCAACGGCCATCGTCACATCTGTTTAAATTCTCCTGACCGAGTAGTGATGTTTTGTTATCACTAGTGGCGCGACCACAGGAAAAAAAGTGGGTGGGGGGAGGGGGTAAATAAAGACCCCATAAAAAGATGGTTGTCATGTATTGTGCTACCGTAAATGCAAAAGATGGTGTTAACTAACACCCGTGGAAAGTCTGAGCCAACTAACTCATTAAATTACGTTCGATTACATAGTATGAAGTCTCAGGCGCCCGTCGATGTAATGAAATAATATAGAAGTCTAGCGAGAGTGGCCACGCAAAAATGGTTCATAAAGGCCTCTTTTTCGTAAGTTTCATACAATTGGTGTGTAGGCATGTGAACATCATCATGCGTATTTAGAGTCAGGCAAATAATTATAAATGATTCACATATTAAAACAAAGATTCATTAATTAATGTCACCGACATTGCGTACACATACACCTAAAGATAACTCGACTGTACTCGATGAAACGCAACATTCCACGAATAGATTTTTCGGTCACAGTAAAGCGTATATAAATATGTACTGGGACAATCAGTGGTGAAACACGCGAACAATTGGTGATACGATACTGTTATCGACCATTATTATCAAACTGGAGTAATTTAGCTCGTATGTCGTTATGGTCTGCGCTAGGGAACCGGATTTTTGCGTCTAAATGTACGTCATGACACTGTAATGACATAATTGATGGATGTCCATGACCGGAACACTGACACGTTCACGTGCACTTATGGATGCAGACAATCTACTGATGTTGGTCTTGATAGGACAGTTTTTGCTGATATTATTACTGTTGTTTTTGTTGTTGTCTAGCTTTTGTCGTCTTCGTTGTTGCGTAATTTTGATGGGAACAGCTGCATGCCTGTGGCCTGGGGGTTTGGTTTTCTATAGCTCTGCTAGGCAAGTATTTAGTGTAATTTCAGTTGAGCGTCATGTTACGTTTGCTTAGTAGGCCTACTTTCAAACGGAAAACGCTTGAAGAAAAATGTTGACGTTGCCATTAGGAAAACACACCGCGAGTTGGCTTCATCGAGCAGTTGGCGCAACCACGGTTGGAACGGAACTTAAATAAATCTAAAGTCGTATCCAACCATTAAACAGTAAAGTGGCTGTGACACTGCGTAGTGAATGCTGGACGACGTGTAGGGGAAGGTGGGGCATGTCCGCACCTAAGACATAATGTGTCATAACTAATTAACTGTTTACGCCAGAATGGTAACACTTCGCCTTGTTAATCTTTATATTTAGTAGTTTACCACTACCAAATATCAAACTGTAACTCCACTAAGAACAACATATATGTTATCAATGTGTATTGATCACCTATGTGCGGATATATCCCAGTACCCTGGGGCATATCATACATCGCGTACTTCAGGTTTTTGCTACACAGCAGTATACGAACTGAAATGATAACTTTCAGGCTACAGAACATCATATAGCTTGTTAGGTATATCCGTGAGCATTACTTGGGGGTCAAATGCGCCCCTATAAGTAATATAAACACAATCAGCTGTAGTTTATATAATACAATGGCCTTAATGTTGTGGAGTGGATGCGATGATATTGGTCTGTCTCAACTACAGCTGTAGTTTATATAATACAATGGCCTTAATGTTGTGGAGTGGATGCGATGATATTGGTCTGTCTCAACAACGGCTGTAGTTTATATAATACAATGGCCTTAATGTTGTGGAGTGGATGCGATGATATTGGTCAGTCTCAACTACGGCTGTAGTTTATATAATACAATGGCCTTAATGTTGTGGAGTGGATGCGACGATATTGGTCTGTCTCAACTACGGCTGTAGTTTAAATAATACAATGGCCTTAATGTTGTGGAGTGGATGCGATGATATTGGTCTGTCTCAACTACGGCTGTAGTTTATATAATACAATGGCCTTAATGTTGTGGAGTGGATGCGATGATATTGGTCTGTCTCAACTACGGCTGTAGTTTATATAATACAATGCCCTTAATGTTGTGGAGTGGATGCGATGATATTGGTCTGTCTCAACTACGGCTGTAGTTTATATAATACAATGGCCTTAATGTTGTGGAGTGGATGCGATGATATTGGTCTGTCTCAACTACGGCTGTAGTTTATATAATACAATGCCCTTAATGTTGTGGAGTGGATGCGATGATATTGGTCTGTCTCAACTACGGCTGTAGTTTATATAATACAATGCCCTTAATGTTGTGGAGTGGATGCGATGATATTGGTCTGTCTCAACTACGGCTGTAGTTTATATAATACAATGCCCTTAATGTTGTGGAGTGGATGCGATGATATTGGTCTGTCTCAACTACGGCTGTAGTTTATATAATACAATGGCCTTAATGTTGTGGAGTGGATGCGACGATATTGGTCTGTCTCAACAACGGCTGTAGTTTATATAATACAATGGCCTTAATGTTGTGGAGTGGATGCGACGATATTGGTCTGTCTCAACAACGGCTGTAGTTTATATAATACAATGCCCTTAATGTTGTGGAGTGGACGCGATGATATTGGTCTGTCTCAACTACGGCTGTAGTTTATATAATACAATGGCCTTAATGTTGTGGAGTGGACGCGATGATATTGGTCTGTCTCAACTACGGCTGTAGTTTATATAATACAATGCCCTTAATGTTGTGGAGTGGACGCGATGATATTGGTCTGTCTTAACTACGGCTGTAGTTTATATAATACAATGGCCTTAATGTTGTGGAGTGGACGCGATGATATTGGTCTGTCTCAACTACGTCTGTAGTTTATATAATACAATGGCCTTAATGTTGTGGAGTGGATGCGATGATATTGGTCTGTCTCAACTACGGCTGTAGTTTATATAATACAATGCCCTTAATGTTGTGGAGTGGATGCGATGATATTGGTCTGTCTCAACTACGGCTGTAGTTTATATAATACAATGCCCTTAATGTTGTGGAGTGGATGCGATGATATTGGTCTGTCTCAACTACGGCTGTAGTTTATATAATACAATGGCCTTAATGTTGTGGAGTGGATGCGATGATATTGGTCTGTCTCAACTACGGCTGTAGTTTATATAATACAATGGCCTTAATGTTGTGGAGTGGATGCGACGATATTGGTCTGTCTCAACAACGGCTGTAGTTTATATAATACAATGGCCTTAATGTTGTGGAGTGGATGCGACGATATTGGTCTGTCTCAACTACGGCTGTAGTTTATATAATACAATGGCCTTAATGTTGTGGAGTGGATGCGACGATATTGGTCTGTCTCAACAACGGCTGTAGTTTATATAATACAATGGCCTTAATGTTGTGGAGTGGATGCGACGATATTGGTCTGTCTCAACTACAGCTGTAGTTTATATAATACAATGCCCTTAATGTTGTGGAGTGGATGCGACGATATTGGTCTGTCTCAACTACAGCTGTAGTTTATATAATACAATGCCCTTAATGTTGTGGAGTGGATGCGACGATATTGGTGTGTCTCAACTACAGCTGTAGTTTATATAATACAATGCCCTTAATGTTGTGGAGTGGACGCGACGATATTGGTCTGTCTCAACTACAGCTGTAGTTTATATAATACAATGGCCTTAATGTTGTGGAGTGGACGCGACGATATTGGTCTGTCTCAACTACAGCTGTAGTTTATATAATACAATGCCCTTAATGTTGTGGAGTGGACGCGATGATATTGGTCTGTCTCAACTACAGCTGTAGTTTATATAATACAATGGCCTTAATGTTGTGGAGTGGACGCGATGATATTGGTCTGTCTCAACTACAGCTGTAGTTTATATAATACAATGCCCTTAATGTTGTGGAGTGGACGCGATGATATTGGTCTGTCTCAACTACAGCTGTAGTTTATATAATACAATGGCCTTAATGTTGTGGAGTGGACGCGATGATATTGGTCTGTCTCAACTACAGCTGTAGTTTATATAATACAATGCCCTTAATGTTGTGGAGTGGACGCGATGATATTGGTCTGTCTCAACTACAGCTGTAGTTTATATAATACAATGCCCTTAATGTTGTGGAGTGGACGCGATGATATTGGTCTGTCTCAACTACAGCTGTAGTTTATATAATACAATGCCCTTAATGTTGTGGAGTGGACGCGATGATATTGGTCTGTCTCAATTACAGATGTAGTTTATATAATACAATGGCCTTAATGTTGTGGAGTGGACGCGATGATATTGGTCTGTCTCAACTACAGCTGTAGTTTATATAATACAATGCCCTTAATGTTGTGGAGTGGACGCGATGATATTGGTCTGTCTCAACTACGGCTGTAGTTTATATAATACAATGGCCTTAATGTTGTGGAGTGGACGCGATGATATTGGTCTGTCTCAACTACGGCTGTAGTTTATATAATACAATGCCCTTAATGTTGTGGAGTGGACGCGATGATATTGGTCTGTCTCAACTACGGCTGTAGTTTATATAATACAATGGCCTTAATGTTGTGGAGTGGACGCGATGATATTGGTCTGTCTCAACTACGGCTGTAGTTTATATAATACAATGCCCTTAATGTTGTGGAGTGGATGCGATGATATTGGTCTGTCTCAACTACGGCTGTAGTTTATATAATACAATGGCCTTAATGTTGTGGAGTGGATGCGACGATATTGGTCTGTCTCAACAACGGCTGTAGTTTATATAATACAATGGCCTTAATGTTGTGGAGTGGATGCGACGATATTGGTCTGTCTCAACTACGGCTGTAGTTTATATAATACAATGGCCTTAATGTTGTGGAGTGGATGCGACGATATTGGTCTGTCTCAACAACGGCTGTAGTTTATATAATACAATGGCCTTAATGTTGTGGAGTGGATGCGACGATATTGGTCTGTCTCAACTACAGCTGTAGTTTATATAATACAATGCCCTTAATGTTGTGGAGTGGATGCGACGATATTAGTCTGTCTCAACTACAGCTGTAGTTTATATAATACAATGCCCTTAATGTTGTGGAGTGGATGCGACGATATTGGTCTGTCTCAACTACAGCTGTAGTTTATATAATACAATGCCCTTAATGTTGTGGAGTGGATGCGACGATATTGGTCTGTCTCAACTACAGCTGTAGTTTATATAATACAATGCCCTTAATGTTGTGGAGTGGACGCGACGATATTGGTCTGTCTCAACTACAGCTGTAGTTTATATAATACAATGGCCTTAATGTTGTGGAGTGGATGCGATGATATTGGTCTGTCTCAACTACAGCTGTAGTTTATATAATACAATGCCCTTAATGTTGTGGAGTGGACGCGATGATATTGGTCTGTCTCAACTACAGCTGTAGTTTATATAATACAATGGCCTTAATGTTGTGGAGTGGACGCGATGATATTGGTCTGTCTCAACTACAGCTGTAGTTTATATAATACAATGCCCTTAATGTTGTGGAGTGGACGCGATGATATTGGTCTGTCTCAACTACAGCTGTAGTTTATATAATTCAATGGCCTTAATGTTGTGGAGTGGACGCGATGATATTGGTCTGTCTCAACTACAGCTGTAGTTTATATAATACAATGCCCTTAATGTTGTGGAGTGGACGCGATGATATTGGTCTGTCTCAACTACAGCTGTAGTTTATATAATACAATGCCCTTAATGTTGTGGAGTGGACGCGATGATATTGGTCTGTCTCAACTACAGCTGTAGTTTATATAATACAATGCCCTTAATGTTGTGGAGTGGACGCGATGATATTGGTCTGTCTCAACTACAGATGTAGTTTATATAATACAATGGCCTTAATGTTGTGGAGTGGACGCGATGATATTGGTCTGTCTCAACTACAGCTGTAGTTTATATAATACAATGCCCTTAATGTTGTGGAGTGGATGCGATGATATTGGTCTGTCTCAACTACGGCTGTAGTTTATATAATACAATGCCCTTAATGTTGTGGAGTGGATGCGATGATATTGGTCTGTCTCAACTACGGCTGTAGTTTATATAATACAATGGCCTTAATGTTGTGGAGTGGATGCGATGATATTGGTCTGTCTCAACTACGGCTGTAGTTTATATAATACAATGGCCTTAATGTTGTGGAGTGGATGCGACGATATTGGTCTGTCTCAACAACGGCTGTAGTTTATATAATACAATGGCCTTAATGTTGTGGAGTGGATGCGACGATATTGGTCTGTCTCAACTACGGCTGTAGTTTATATAATACAATGGCCTTAATGTTGTGGAGTGGATGCGACGATATTGGTCTGTCTCAACTACGGCTGTAGTTTATATAATACAATGGCCTTAATGTTGTGGAGTGGATGCGACGATATTGGTCTGTCTCAACAACGGCTGTAGTTTATATAATACAATGGCCTTAATGTTGTGGAGTGGATGCGACGATATTGGTCTGTATCAACAACGGCTGTAGTTTATATAATACAATGGCCTTAATGTTGTGGAGTGGATGCGACGATATTGGTCTGTCTCAACAACGGCTGTAGTTTATATAATACAATGGCCTTAATGTTGTGGAGTGGATGCGACGATATTGGTCTGTCTCAACAACGGCTGTAGTTTATATAATACAATGCCCTTAATGTTGTGGAGTGGATGCGACGATATTGGTCTGTCTCAACTACAGCTGTAGTTTATATAATACAATGCCCTTAATGTTGTGGAGTGGATGCGACGATATTGGTCTGTCTCAACTACAGCTGTAGTTTATATAATACAATGCCCTTAATGTTGTGGAGTGGATGCGATGATATTGGTCTGTCTCAACTACAGCTGTAGTTTATATAATACAATGCCCTTAATGTTGTGGAGTGGATGCGATGATATTGGTCTGTCTCAACTACAGCTGTAGTTTATATAATACAATGCCCTTAATGTTGTGGAGTGGATGCGATGATATTGGTCTGTCTCAACTACAGCTGTAGTCTATATAATACAATGCCCTTAATGTTGTGGAGTGGACGCGATGATATTGGTCTGTCTCAACTACAGCTGTAGTTTATATAATACAATGGCCTTAATGTTGTGGAGTGGATGCGATGATATTGGTCTGTCTCAACTACGGCGCACACGGAAAGCCACGCGACGAAGAAAAACAAAATGACACATAATAAACAACAACACTGTCATTACACACGTCAAGATACATGAACACTGTCATTACACACGTCAAGATACATGAACACTGTCATTACACACGTCAAGATACATGAACACTGTCATTACACACGTCAAGATACGTGAACACTGTCATTACACACGTCAAGATACGTGAACACTGTCATTACACACGTCAAGATACATGAACACTGTCATTACACACGTCAAGATACATGAACACTGTCATTACACACGTCAAGATACATGAACACTGTCATTACACACGTCAAGATACATGAACACTGTCATTACACACGTCAAGATACATGAACACTGTCATTACACACGTCAAGATACATGAACACTGTCATTACACACGTCAAGATACATGAACACTGTCATTACACACGTCAAGATACATGAACACTGTCATTACACACGTCAAGATACATGAACACTGTCATTACACACGTCAAGATACATGAACACTGTCATTACACACGTCAAGATACATGAACACTTAACCTACATAGACTATCATGTTATACGTTTACTGTCTTTAACACATATCACCTCAAAATCCCTCCTCCCACCTATTTTTAGGCCAACATCCACCATTTTGTAGGACCAGCCTCCCACCTCCTGCCTCAATACATTTCCAGTAGACCATCCTTGAGACAAATTCAACGTTTTATATGTATGTTTTCTGTGTACAACGCACGTTAACGCACACAACGCACGTTAACGCACACAACACACGTTAACGCACACAACACATGTCAAAACGCGCTTTTACGATAAAAGAAGACACTGAGAAGTCCCATTGATCTGTGAATCAAATATGTCAGTGAATTAATCTTTATCAGCCACCACGTTATGTGAATTAACTACTGCACTGGGACATGTCCACATAAGACTGGGTCATATTCGCACACGCCGATGTGGATATGTACCTGACGACTAGCTGTGGAAGACACGCGGCCTATGGCGGTAAAGTTTATTTGTGAAACGACAACACTAATAACACAAATTCCAAAAATGTATAATCACACCGATATGCACATATTACTGAGAGTGTGAGTTACGTATCAATATGTGTATAAAACTATGTGAGATTCTGAAAAAAAATTACATCTTAGTTTACAATTTTTTACTAACGCAAAGGATTCGCGGTTTCAAATGCCGATGTATGATTTAGATAGTACCGTCGAACAGAGGTTTGACACCAAATGTTACGCAGTTTGGTCAATGAAGAGGTGTGCGGACTTGCCCCTCCTTCCCCTACCAACGCCTAAATCGCATAGAGCACAATTGAAGAAATGAAATAAAGCGCAGAACAACTGGGTTTAATTATGCTATTGTGTGAAACAATACAATCAGTTGTTGATGTTTATGTTTCCATAATAATAAATAACTATTTTAACATCGTCATCATATTATATATTCGAACCGTCTTAATTCGTATATTTTCGAATATACGAGTATATTTTAAAATTTCGATGGAATCCCCCAAAGGACGGGCATGTAGATTAATAAATACTTTCGTTTGATCTCATTGCTCCTCGTCTGGCACTTTCTTATCTACTGACTGTATAAATACCAGAAGTGTTGATGTGTTTAAAACATAACTGACATAATTATAGTTGACAAAGCGGGCTCGTGTAGATGAAAAGTGTGGGACTTTCATTAAGCCAATGGTATTATTTTCCGCATGCTATATTGAACTTTTCGCTTTGGATGGTAATCTTGTTAAATCTTGTTAACTCTTGACACGTTTTTAACATTTGCCAAATATTATTAAATATGAAAATAATTTGTTAAATGTAGCTCAATTGTGTTAAATATGTGCTGTAGATTCGGAAGGCCGACCTGTTCGGCTGCGCTGTGAGACCTGCGTGCAGTGGCCAGGTGTCTGTCAGCTGTCTCTTCACGTCCCGGTAAGTATCGTCATAGTGACACCTTTAAGGCCGGTTTACACGAACAAATAATTGGCCGATTGGCGGACACCGTTTCGCGCGGCATCACGTTGCAAGAATCGGTCGTGTAAACACCTTCGAGTGACCGATTAACGAGGCCAATTTGTGGCTACGATTGTATCAATGGATGTGTGGTTAGTCCCAATTTTACTGACAGTCAGCGGCGATTTTGAAGCCGATCCCTGTCAGCGACCAACAGTAGATGTACCCGTCGTGACCTTTCATCAAAGTTGAAATTGGGAATGGCGCGAATCAATATCTAGGTCGTAGTGGTTAGATACGTTGCTCGTCTAATGGCACACGTGATTTATCTGCCCATTGTCAAGCGACACAGTGTCGCCCGATTCATGTTTGTATGGGGCAGACATGTTTGTAGAAATAATTGATATATAGATTTAACGGATACTCATTAAATACCACAACCGCGCAAATGATTATGGGTTAGGTTGGCTGTAATATTCCGATTCCAAAAACTAGCATAAAATAACACAACGGCTGGAACAAAAGTTGTCTCAGAACAATATAGGATCATCGAATGTCTTGCTTGGTTTGTTACAGACGGAACTTTTCGACCACAACGATGCCGGCACCACCGACTACAAGTACTCAGCCACCAAATCCGCTAACCAGTAAACAATGCTTTCACACGAAATATTTCATAATTTGATATTCCTAAGCGACGTCGAAATCAAGCAATTTCAAAACTTGAACAAGAACAAAAACGTTTGTTTGGCATTTAAGATGAAACTGATACTTTATAGAAAAAACATATATGCATGTGTACATAGACGACACATCGGTTATTCAACCCATAACGTGAAATAAATGTGGGTCTTAAGACATCACTGTACGTGCGTGCGTGATGGCTTGCGTGTTAGCTTGCGTGCATGCGTGCGTCCGCATTATCATGAGAATAAATGCATCGTGTGAGCGCGTGTATTCCTTTATGAATATGAATTGGTACATGTTAGCTCGTACGCATGTGCATCAGTCCATCATATACGTTTATTGACCATGATATGTCAAAATAATACTCCAGTCATACAGCTGTTACTGCATAAGCCGCCCGGTGTAACAGGACAGTGATAAACCATGTAATATATTAACACAAATTAACGGTATGTAATTTCAAGAACACCATCGAACAGCATGTTCTTTCTAGTAAGAACACTATTGAACAGCATGTTCCAGTGAATACTATGATCTTTCTAGTAAGACATCTCGTGGATAAAATTACAGTGACACATCGTTTAGAAACAACTACAGTCCTGACACCACGTGTGCCCGAACCGCCCCAGAGAGCCCTCGCCTTCACGAAGGAACAGTATGACCTGGCCGAGAATCTGACGAAGACCGTGAGTATGGACGTCTTACAGACGGTTGTGGCTAGCCTAGAGGCACTTCAAGGAGTGCAACGTGTTACATCGTAAATTACTCAGGGTTGGTCAATTGTAAAATTGCATTTTGAAACACGTTAGCAATATTGCTTTGACGATCATTTTTGACTTAAAACGGACTTTTTCTAATTTAATTTTAATGCTATAAATGTATAATAATGAACAAAATAAAGCAATGAAACTGGATAAATGTTGCTCTCCTCCTTTTCCCTGTAGTCCGGGGTGAGGCTGACACCGATACCGGCCGACGATTGTTTTCCTCTTCTTCTTCATAAATATTTTTACTACTTGTCTCCGCCAATTGTCTCCACTCCCCTAAATCCCTCGCCCTCAATCTCCACTCCCCTCCATCCATCGCCCTCAATCTCCACTCTCCTCCATCCCTCGCCCTCAATCTCCACTCCCCTCCAT
The DNA here is from genome assembly GCA_963662155.1 of Lamellibrachia columna. Classification (NCBI taxonomy): domain Eukaryota; kingdom Metazoa; phylum Annelida; class Polychaeta; order Sabellida; family Siboglinidae; genus Lamellibrachia; species Lamellibrachia columna. The sequence goes on along the minus strand of OY759270.1, from coordinate 23,140,226 downwards.
CCATCGCCCTCAATCTCCACTCCCCTCCATCCCTCGCCCTCAATCTCCACTCCCCTCCATCCATCGCCCTCAATCTCCACTCCCCTCCATCCCTCGCCCTCAATCTCCACTCCCCTCCATCCATCGCCCTCAATCTCCACTCCCCTCAATCCCTCGCCCTCAATCTCCACTCCCCTCCATCCCCTGCCCTCAATCTCCACTCCCCTCAATCCCTCGCCCTCAATCTCCACTCTCCTCCATCCCCTGCCCTCAATCTCCACTTCCCTCAATCCCTCGCCCTCAATCTCCACTCCCCTCCATCCCCTGCCCTCAATCTCCACTCCCCTCAATCCCTCGCCCTCAATCTCCACTCCCCTCCATCCCATGCCCTCAATCTGCACTCCCCTCAATCCCTCGCCCTCAATCTGCACTCCCCTCAATCCCTCGCCCTCAATCTCCACTCCCCTCAATCCCTCGCCCTCAATCTCCACTCCTCTCCATCCATCGCCCTCAATCTCCACTCCCCTCCATCCCTCGCCCTCAATCTCCACTCCCCTCCATCCCTCGCCCTCAATCTCCACTCCCCTCCATCCCTCGCCCTCAATCTCCACTCCCCTCAATCCCTCGCCCTCAATCTCCACTCCCCTCCATCCCTCGCCCTCAATCTCCACTCCCCTCCATCCCTCGCCCTCAATCTCCTCTACCCTACATCCCTCGCCCTCAATCTCCACTCCCCTCCATCCCTCGCCCTCAATCTCCTCTACCCTCCATCCCTCGCCCTCAATCTCCACTCCCCTCCATCCATCGCCCTCAATCTCCACTCCCCTCCATCTATCGCCCTCAATCTCCACTCCCCTCCATCCATCGCCCTCAATCTCCACTCCCCTCCATCCATCGCCCTCAATCTCCACTCCCCTCCATCCCTCGCCCTCAATCTCCTCTACCCTTCTACTCCCACCACATCTCTTTTCACGCAGTCCTCCCATCTCAGTCTCGGTTTTCCTCTTCTCCTTCTACCCTCCACTCCAAGTGCATCAGCTCTCTTTGTCAATCGTACCCCTTCCATTCTTTCCACATGTCCAGCCCACTTTAGCCGGCTCCTCACCAGCTTCCTCCTGAGACTCCCTCTTACCCCAACTTCCTCCCTCAGCTCCTCCATTCTTCGCTTGTCGATTCTTTTCACTCCTGCAATTCTTTTTACCCAGTTATTCTCGTAAACTTGCAGTCTCTCTTGTTGTTTTTCTGTCATCGCCTTTGTCTCTCTGCCTTACATGTATGCTGGTGTTATGTATGAGTTAAGAACCTTTCCTTTTAGCTTTCGAGACATATATCTATCTCCCATAAACCCTTCCACTTTCCTCCACGCGCTCGCCCCAGCTTGTATTCTCCTACGAATTTCCGTCTCCGTGCTGCCGTCCCCGCAAACCGCTCCACCCAGATATACAAAGCTGTCTCTTTGGTTCAATTTGTTCCCATCCAGTCTTATGTCAAGATATTTTTTTCTGCTGCCCGACCCAAATCACATCCGTCTTCTCTAGACTTACTATCAGTCCATGTTTGCCAAAGATTTCCTTCCAATCTACCAAATGCTCTTGAAGGTCTGCCTCACTGTCTGCTACTACTGCCAGGTCATCGGGATATAGCAACTTGCGGAGAACGTCCCTTGTGGTCGCTTTCCTGCTGACAACCTCCGCTACTGCGATGAATAACCGTGGGACACTCCCCTGTCTCAGGCACACGTCCACCCTGAATTCACCCGATATTCCCGTTCCACACTACTCTACCTTTTGTCTCTTCATATGTGCCTTCGACCATCCTCACTTCCGCCTCTGGGACACCCATCCACCTATCTCTCGGAACTGTGTCGTGCCCATTCCACATTCCACTTACCCCTTATCTTTCCATCCATTTGGTGGTTCTAGGTGGCTCTTTTCCATTTGGTTCAGCAGCTCCTTGAAATACTCCTCCCAGACATGTAATACATATTTCCTGTCAGTGACTAGCTTCCCATTTTTGTCTTTCATTACTGATGCAGTGTTTACATCCCTTGCTGTCCTCATCCCTCTCTTGTGTCATCTTATATATCAACTTCTTTCCGCAATCCTCGTCTAACTGTCTGTGTAGTTCCTCCTCTATTTCCCTCTTTGCTTTGTCCACGGCTCTCCCAGCCACCTTCTTCTGTCCGTACAGTTGCTGTAATGTTGTATTCGGTTGTTCCCCTTTCTCCTTGATCCCTTCTACCATCTTCTATACATCTCGCTTTTCTCCAATTGCTTGTGTTACTTCTCCCGTTCACCAAGTTTATTTTTTCCTTTTTGATGATAATCCCCTTTTCCAGACGTTCTGCCACACAGCTCTGCTACGCCAATAAAAGCATATTTGAAAGCTTTCCATTCTTCTCCCAGTGTTCCTAATGTTATTCCAAATTTCTCATAATCTAACGTCAACCTCTCTTTGTATGCAACGGCTGTGTCTCCACAGCATTTCCACCATTTGATGGTCTTTCGCCCAACTACTTTCTCCTCTCTCCTCTTCTGCATACACAAAACAAAAACCAGGGGCTGGTGCTTTGTGGCCACATGCTCACCAGCAATGATTCTTGTGCTGTGTGGCCACACGCTCACCAGCAATGATCTTGTGCTGTGTGGCCACATGCTCACCAGCAGTGATCTTGTAGTCCTTCACTTTCCACATCTGCTGCCTCTTCACTACCAACAGGTCGAGTTATGTTTTATGCTGGCCACTTCTATACGATATCTTGTGGTTTTCTTGCTTCTTGAAGAATTTACCTGTCACATCCAGCCCGTTTCTCATAACCAATTCGACCCTCTCGATTCCTTAGGTTGGATTAATTCACGACTTCTGCAGGGTGAATTATTACAATTACACAGAACCTAGTTACGGTCGGTCGTCTATGATAACCCAGACATTTGTGCCGTGTGAAATAAGCAGTTAGCTTTTCTCTTGCGCACAATTCGTTAAATTACTAATATCATTTCAAAAACACTCCCTGAAAAATATCCCTCAATTTGGTCCCGGATGGATGACTTATTTTGAAGTGTTTGTGCGTTCGGCACTCGTTTGTTTAACGGTTAGCGATTTAGATCGCCCTCAGTTGACATCTATAATGCTGTGTCAAAGAAAACACTAACTCTGAAACTCACACTCCACACTAGATTATGGCACATAGAATAAGTTATATATTAAATTATTATATTTCATTACGACACAGTTAATAATAACTATAAAATACAGCCGCAACATAAAACTATTAATGATAAACAGGGTGGAAGTCAAACGATTATAATGTAGATGAATTAGTTATGTAATAACCTTGTAGATAATTTGTGTATAAGTAAAAGCTGTGGTGTTGGACGTTCCGGTATATGTGACGTTTGAAGCTGTGTTTTAAAGCTGTGGTGAATGACGCTCTGGTGTGTCCTTGTGCAGTCGTGGGATCGCTTACATTTCCTCGAGAACTTGTCCGGCTACGAGACGCGCTGTGCCATGAACGGCAGAAAGTCGTGGCCATTCGCGAACGCTCGTCGTATAGCGACCGAGATGGGGCACAAAATCTTCGGTCTGCACAAGGACGCCCCCAACCTTGGCAGCACCACGGACGCACTGCGCGTGATCCTCGAGTCGTTCAAGGAGGTGTGTTCTGTCGCAGGAGTCTCTGTTGCGAACGAAATAGAAAATAACAGGAAGCCTAAATTGTCCTGAGATACGTACAAGATTATTTTTGTAGCAGAGAGATGTGCGTGCGTGAGTGTGTACGTGTGACAGTTATATAGTGTATTTATACGAAGTGATATCTTGGTGTGAATTCTACGTAATTGCACAATCACGTCACGTGGGTGCAAATTTCATAGACATCACTTACGGCAGGCAGGCAGGCAGGCAGGCAGGCAGGCAGGCAGGCAGGCAGGCAGGCAGGCAGGCAGGCAGGCAGGCAGGCAGGCAGGCAGGCAGGCAGGCAGGCAGGCAGGCAGGCAGGCAGATATCATGAAACCTCCGCTAGTAGCTGATATTCGTGTGACTAATGTTGGTGTAGCTATATGTGTAGCTATGCGTGTAGCTATGCGTGTAGCTATGTGTGTAGCTATGTGTGTAGCTATGGATACCTTCAGTGTCATCCATGTTTGTGTGTCGTTGTCGCCAGCTGCCGTACGCCAAAAAGATCGGCTGCAGCGTCATCCCTGACTGTATGAGACCACGACGCGGGCGCACCAGTGAGATGTACGTCGTCGTCAGCTGCCTCTACCAGTAAGTATCACTCTCTCGTCCACCCGTTGTAGGCAGTCGGAGGTATTCAGAAGGGCTTGATATCTACATAAACTGACTATTACCGTATACGTTATCATAAGTATTTAATAATAAAGTAAGACGATAACAACGTCAAATTCTCAACTTACTAGACTATGTAAAATGTATTCACTAAAAACATAATATCTTTTAATAATTATAAACACGATATTTAAAATATGATTGACTGACTGATTGGTTAGCTGATAGATTGGTTGGCTGATAGATTGGCTGAATGAACATAACGAAAGGATTCGAACTCGTAGTCGGTACGCGATTTCGTTTAATTAATATAATTATTATTAATCTATTGTAGAGGATGTTCTAATGCAAATAATTATGTCAAGCATCATCCTAACTGTGCCCGTTGAATTCCAGGGAGAAGTGAACTGAATAACCTCTGAAGCGTGACGTACATCGGCGACAAGATGACGTCATGCATTCTATGAAATACGTAACTCTATAAGTAAATCATGGCATCCTCGTGGTATATGTGAGTTCTTGTTACGTCAACCCTGATAGAGACCACAGATAATGCGTCTTAAATCACCACCAGACATAAATATTGTAGGCTCGTGTAGCGATATGTAATTGAAGAATTTGTGTATTTGTTTTCATCACATAAACTACGGTTTGATGATTTGCACTCTAATATATTTATTTGCACCAGCGCGGATGTTGGAATTATGAAATATTGTAGTCATCATAGACAATTAATTCTTGTTTTTGCTATGCAAAACATCTAAGCGTGATACATTTGCAGACATTCGCTGTTAGATCCACCGCGATTCCTCCCCGGGCAATATGTCCGGATGTTGGCATCCAAGGCCTAACTTTGCGTTGCATTGATATGGCAACTGATAAAAAGTTTAATTCCATACTTTTGTTCGCGTGGATCCACGGGGGATGTTGCTAGAACATCACCACTGGGTCACAATAATAAACTGTGCGACTAATTAGATAAATGTCACATGCTTGTCTTTTCTTTTGAAATGTAATAATATGTTAGCATTGTATTTATATTATTTCATTCATCATGATCATAAATAATAAAGTCAACGCCAAAAACTCTTGATGCTTGATGTTTTTTTTTAAATCACATTTTCGGTGGTGAACTGCGCACTGGGTTGGTTTCTGGGACAATACTTCCTTCGGTGGCTACACGCAACAGGGTAATCGCTGACAAGACGCGCGCGCGCGCGTGTGTGTGTGTGTGTGTGTGTGTGTGTGTGTGTGTGTGTGTGTGCGTGCGTGCGTGCGTGCGTGCGTGCTTGCGTGCGTGCGCGCGCGCGTGTGTGAGTGTGTGTGTGTATGGTGCGCGCGTGTGAAACGTCAGTTAGCGAAATGTCCCTTCGCGAAGTTTCCGTTGAAAAAAATGTCCGTTGGCGAAGTGTCCGTTGACGAAATGTCCGGATGCCGGCGTAAATGACGAGTTGGACAACATAGCTTCTACATTCCATGTAGAGAATGCCCCAGAGTACATACTTCGTATTTCTTGCTGATGTCATTAAAATAATGTATTTAATAACGGGTATTTAAAGGTACATTGTCTGATCGTTGTAATTGTCAAATCATGTTTTATGGTATAAACTACATAGGTTTATATTTGAACATCCTGACCTCCCAAATGTGTTTCAATGAACCACAATTTTTAAATATTAGTTTACTGTTATATAGTGCTTACGAATATCGACTGTGCTGTTCAGCATTCAATGTAAACACGATATTAGGGTCGAAACATTAAAATTAATCAAATAACGGTCAAATTACATTAACACACTGTTTTTCATTAGAGCACACTTGAGCGGTCAATATACTAGAACAAACATAGTTTACACTATATAACATGATTTTACGATAGCAAACCATCTGACTATGTACCTATAAGCTACCCGTGTTTCAGGAAAGCTATGTAGATAGGTCAGGGTTGGGATCACTGGTTAACCCACAACTAAACTAATCACACCGACGATTACATATTCCGGAGAGTAAATATTTAAAAGAATCGGCGCAGTTGCGAATGTGGTAATTTATTGTAAAGTATCGCCACACAACCAGCGTCCACACAGCCAGGAAATAGCGACCGTGAGACCCTAGAGCTTCTCTCGTACGTCACGACCGTGAGACCCTAGAGCTTCTCTCGTACGTCACGAACGTGAGACCATAGAGATTCTCTCGTACGTCACGACCGTGAGACCCTAGAGCTTCACTCGTACGTCACGACCGTGAGACACTAGAGCTTCTCTCGTACGTCACGACCGTCGATTGCCTTCATTTAAAATCGGGATCATTTAAAAAAATGCTGACTCTTTCTTTTGTTCACGGTTAAACCGTCTGATTGTGATGGTCTCAACCTCCTTCTTGTGCTCCTCGAGTCTTGTTCCATATGTTCTCACTGTTTCGCCAATGTAGGTGTTGATACAGCGGTTACAAAAGATCTGGTATACGCAGTCTCTCTTTCCGCTGTCTTCCACTTTGTCCTTCGGGTGCATTCGTGTTCTCTTAATGCTTAGACAAAGGAAAGCCATTTTACCATTTCAATTACCATTACCGTATTACCATACCGTAAAGTAATTATTATTTGCGACAATAACTGCTTGTTCTTCGCGCGTGCGTGGCCTCTCTCGAAATGGCATTGTACGCCAACTAGGCTTGTTAATAAATGCAAATGCATTTGAATGCACAGTTGAATGTTGCGCATTTGAATGTGCATTCAAATGCCTGCTTGAAATTGTAAAGGCATTTGCATTTGAATGCGTACCTTAAACATTTGCATTTGAATGCGACCCACCAACATTTGATTTGTCAAATGCACAATCAAATGCATGCGTAATTCTTTGAATAGTTATTATTTTTAAATTCACTTTTACAAGTTCACAACATGCCATTGGAAAAACGCACTCCGAGGTGCGCAGTGTCCTCAGCAGCCTATGAAATAATTGCCTTACCTGTGAATCCACTTTCACAATGTGCTATGTGAAAAGGTGCTCTGTAGGTCAGTGGCTGAGCTGTTATTCTTACAACATAAACATACCAACTGGTCTATAAATTGATGGCTTCAGAGATTACCTGTTCAGTGAAACAGTGCAGTGTGTTGTATTGGCACTGTTAGGGTGGGGTGGGGTGTGGGGGGGGGGTTAAAATTAGCAATGCCAGCCGTAAATATTTACAGCCAGAGAGAGAGTTATGAGTGGTAGCTGTAATTATCCACCAGGTTATCATCCCAGTGACCCCACCAGTGGACAGTCTATTGTCTTAGGTTCCCCTTTTATTCTGGCTTACCTGAATGGTTTGCCTTTAATTCCCTGTCATAGTTCGCAGTAAACTGTCAATTGTCTATTCCTCCCTCCGATTTCCACCACCTCTGCAGGCCTGGAACTGTGTGACTCGGTGTATGACTCTACAGACATGTTCATGTAGTGGGACTGGTATGTAGTGGTACTTAGTGGTTACAATAATGTACTACTGTATTTATTAAATAAATTAATAATGTGTTTGCATATATTACGTTGTTTTTCTTTAAATAATGCAAAACGTTAAAGTAAAGCCAAAACATTTGAAATGAATGCAAATGCATTTGCAAATGTGTAACCAAAACATTTGCATTTGCATGCGACCCCAAAATATTTTCATTTGTATTTGAATGCGTTCCTGGAAAATGGCATTTGCATTTGCATTTGAATCAAGTGAAACATTTGCATTCAGATGCGTTGACATGCATTTGTTAACAAAAGCCTGACGCCAACACATATAATGGCATCATGCGGCCAACCACTTTTTATTCCTGAGCGTACTTAGAGGTATTTTCTGAGAAGAAGTATGATATCTCAATCCCTATCCGAAGCATAATTATTTGAAATCATCTTTCGTTTCCTTGAATATCTTTGCATCGCACTTGTCTGAGAGTTTGAGATGCGGTAACAGATAGAGTTGCGACAAACAGAACACACATGACGACATAATTGGCCGACATAGTGTTCATATCAAATTATCAATGTAATGTCTAACTCGCTCCGCATGTAGCAAGTACGACACCAAGCCAAGTACCGTCTATATACGTAGTCCTGTAATGTAGTTACAATTCGACTTGGTAAAATGTCATTGTCAATGTAAACGCAAGCTTACACACTGGCAACGTGTCCCGCTCGTAGCTTTTATTCCGCGGCGAGTGGATCTCGGTTAGCACAACTGAAGAACGAGATTCACTTTGTTGATTTGGCGATGCTCACGCGGTGACATAGCTCTGTTTCTGCTGCCACGCCATTCGGCCTCTCCTGGTGTGGAAATATTCCACCGACGACGGATCGGCTGTGAGTCGATGAGTCAATGGCTATTCAACGCGCCGGTGGGTCATTTATGTTCCGGAGACTAGTACAATGACCCGACAGCGGACAGGTGAGCGAGATCTAAATCGTCGTGTATCCTCGTGACTCCATGCTGCTAGTTGTATATTGAGCAAGCGGGTGCGAGAGCCCTTCAGACCACAAGTCGGACAATCCCGCGCGCTGAAGCTTCAATTCCACCAGTTATGAAGAACGCATAAAAGAATGTAGTTCAACAACTATAGAGACAACTACGTTAAGGGGAGATAAAATAGAAGTTGACAAAATATTTAATGGGCACGAAAGCATTTATAGAAATATTTGCATCTCGCCTAAGAAAGATACACATATTTCTATCAATATTTTCAGTATACAAGCAAACAATTTAAAACAGACCCAATATTTGGATGCAAATGAGAAAACACTTATTCTCGCCTAAGAAAGATAGTCGAACTCAAATTTAAGAAAATAATATTAATAAAGGATCTGTGTAGATTGGATTTCAGAAAGTACGCATTCTCACAGAGGACAAGAAATGAATGAAACATATTATACAAATTGTGTGAATGCTAGCAGCGTAAATATGTGTAAAAACAAGATTGACAAATTACACATAGATAAAAAATGGTTGGACCCTCGATAAGCCATTGGCTTCCTTGCCATTTGTGCTTGTTGACTTGGATGGAACTCTCGCTAAATCTTGTTAAACCAAACCCAGTTCAAAATAGCCGCGTCATCCCACCTATTCATGTGGCGCGCTCCTCTAGCGGATAGTTAAGAGTACACATTCGATATCAGTCCTGAACTTACACACTTCCCAACAGTGGCGCCACATGTCATATCACCACTGCCACAATTTGATTATAAATTCAGAATGGACAGTTGCGGAGTCGTATAAACAATTGATTAGCAGGGCAAAGCAGTTGTTGTTTACGACATGTTACGTCGTATTATTTGAGACTTGTGAGACGGACGTCGTCGTGTTTCTAGTAAAATTTGTAATGCACAATTCTATCTACATCTTGTAAGGTTTGGTCAGCTTAAAATTGTAAGAACAGAGATAGTGGTCATTGCAGACATATTTAATCAATGATTTAACGTTAGCATAAAGAAAACCCAGGTTGATACAACTTATGTAAGGCAAGCTAGTTTCTGGCCAGTTTGCAGCTTTGCTTACTGTTTAGTATACACAGTAGGGAGGGGTAGAGTCGCCCCGACTGTAATAATAACTGGACTGTCAAACGGGAGAAATGTTTACCCGATTTAGAATGCAGGCCATAAGAAACTAGTTTAGTTGGCAACTGACCGTCCCCAAGGACACAAGAAGGTCTCCAGTCCTGGGGAGGTTCAGAAGGTGACCCGATACCTTGCATACGACGGTCATTTCCAGCATGTACGGGGATGACGGTTGTATATGGACATCGGCCAATAACGGCTTTCTCGATTTCCTAAAATGGTTAACCGCGTCTCCACTGAGGCGGGGTTCTTCTGAAAGCTCTGGTATAAATAGGCCAGAAATAGACTCATAAAGCAACGGGTGCGCGCGATGTAAATTACCACGCAGCTCGTTCAATTTGGACTCAAAATTATCGGCAAGGATGGGCCACGCCGGCCCATACCTACCTTACCATTAGAAAACTAAATTTATTTAAGACTTTTAAATGTTAAATGGGAGACACAAGAACAATGGTAGAGAACCAGTCTATGTTGTACGATCTACACTTCTGCGTTAATAAAATCTTGCGAACCTGGAAGATGCGTTCACGGCTTATTATACCGATCTGATCGTCTGCGGTATTATCAGTAAACAGCTAGACGATCTGGCGAGCGACAAAGACAATTACTACACAACTGTGAGTATTCTCAACGAATGCACGCGCCCTTAAGAGAAGCGAGAATCTTACAATCTGAGTGCAATTGAAATTGTGAGATTGCTTGATAAGCTAAATGGAATAAAGATGTGCGGAATCTGCACATCAAATGTAACTTGCGTCAGTCGTGAAATGGCGAGTGGCGCCTCTGGTGGGGAGTTTGCTGAACGTAACGGCCTCACGTTTGTTTGTTGTATCTGAGCAAATAACTGGGGAACCAGGGTCTCTTCAAAGATGGCCGAAGGTTAAAGGTTAAGACAGTTTGGCGGTGCATACAACAGTTATTCGTTCGTTAGCAGCACATTTGTTGGATTAGTGGGAGTAGGTGGCAGGAAGTGGGATGTGGCTGGTTAATCCTCAACCTTGGTAGGACGTTGTTTCAAAAATAGGAGATAGGTGGGAGGTGGGAGGTGGTCTCTCAAAAAAGGAGGAAGGTTGGACCCCAAAACATGTGGGAATTGGAACATTGTTGAGACCCCTGCCACAGGCATTCAATGGTACATTATATATCACTGCACGTCGCTGTCGCTAGCTATTTGTTTCACTCAAACACGTCGTAAAATTTTCCGTTAGCTCACTAAGATGATACTATTCACTTGTCATAAGCATTACATGTATAACAGTTAAAGGTGTAACATGTTCCCTCTGAATCAAAATGACATCCTTCGTCGTGTATAAAAATTCCATGCGGACACCGCTACTTCCTGGTTGGTGGGCTACGCCGCTGTGGACAGTCACGCTGACCCTAGTGAGGTCATAGGTGACGGACACGCCTGACTAAACATGGGAGTGACGGTAAATTTCCATATTCGGCAGTTAAATCAATCAACGATTAACAACCTTGATGCTACGGTGGGACATGTACGATGGGTAGGGTATGGGTGGGGTGATATTATTTCAGGTAATAATGGGTGGAGTTCAGGTAATATATCTTAGTTGTGAATAAAGTCGCACTATGTAAATAAAATCACGCTATGCAATACATGCACAAAGTAAATACTATTATATCTGCTGCGCCACGTATCTCGACAGGGATTGTGCGACTTATATTTGTAATATTTTATTGCATGCATAACTATGTGAATCCAATACAGTTGAGATGCTGCTAAAATTGTGTTGAACTTTATCTTGATTTGAAGTTTGAAACATATACAACAACCATTACCAACATGAAGTAAACGTCTGAGCATACGCATTTTTTCTATGAGTGTATTTTATTATTAATTTTTATAATAATAAATGTATCACTAACATTAACAAACCGCCATCTTACACTGCAACACAGTATTCCTACACAGAAGTGCAGCAAATCTTCAGAACGTGTTTTGATTTAAGAATAATTAATTATAGATTAATTTCCAGTACAATTCAACAGGAGCATTAACAATAACAATAATTATCATTATTACTATTTCACTTAAAGGACAATATTCCAGGACCACTTTGTCTATTATACACCTGAACTTACACATTTACACATGTCACAACGTCTCGACACGAATGAGGGCGCGTGTTTCGTGCACACCCATTAACAACGATTCACGGTTTAGTCGCAAGGGTTTGTGTTATTTTCGTCTGCCACAAAACGTGGACCCGGAATAATGTACATTTGTTCTCTTTATTTACGTAAACACGCTACTGTTTTGAAAAAGTAAAATCGGTATAAAACTGGCGAAATGCTCGCAGTCGTCCCACCAATTACACAAGTTTTTATTAAATAAACTAATTATTGCTTAATAATGTCATAATGATTGTCCACGATGTGACAGTGAAATATAATATCACAAATGCTGTTGTGCACATTTGAATGGACGTTAATAATAAAGATCATTGTTCTATCAAATCTTTCGTTCGGCTATGCAGAGTCTGAGGTATGTAGCTCACACGTTATATGCTTAATTCACGTTTCTTGGTTTTTACGTGCTCAATCTACACAACAACCACCCTACTTGGCTAGTCTCCTGCATCTTTCAAATATCCACAGGCAGCTCAGATTATCAATTTCACAAATTATTATACCTAAAACAAAACTTAACTTGGGTAAACGTGCTTTCTCTGTCGCTACGCCTAGGGTCTGGAGTAAACTCCTCATCACTTTAAAAACATCTGAATCTTTAGCTATCTTCCTAAAAAAGCTAAAGACATATTTATTCCAACTTGCATTTCCACCATAAAATCTCGGTTGTCCCTCGTTCTGATAATGACTTTTGCGCGTCCATGTTCACGATTATGATTAATGATTCTGTTTTGTTGCGCCTCTGAGCTCAGGTTCCTGAAGATACAGGCGCCATAGAAGTTAGTTATTATTATTATTATTATTTTTATTTTCACATTTAACACTAATTATAACATATATGTTCCAGTGAATAATCGTCGGAAGCGTAATGACGTCGTTCCTGTTGTTTTCTGACTGGTCCGGTGTCCATGTCCAATGGTTGAACACGGCATCAGATATTTCAAAATCCACCGCCGCCGCCGCCGCCGCCGCCGCCGCCGCCGCCGCCGCCGCCGCTGTAGCCGCCACTCCCAGAGAAACCGCCGCCACCTCCTCCGCTGCTGCAGCCGCAACAACGGTAACGCTGGCAGAGAGCGACGCCGATCACTAACGCCAATAAGCCGAAGAGGCCACCTGATACTCCGATGATTGCTCCAAGGGATCCCGAGCTGCAACTTCGTTCTCCTGACTGAACTTCTCTGTAATAAACAACAATGACGCTGTATATGTGTGTGTGTGCGTGTGCGTGCCCGTGTGCGTGTGCGTGCGTGTGTGCTTTAATATTGTAATACGATGCATTTCGGGTATACATATAGGCCATCAATTGTATGCAATAATGGTAAAGTAATTCAAATGGACACACTTTACGATAATTTAATTATTCGTAGTTTCAAATTAGTTGCATAAAATTAATTGATGTGTTGTTATTATTATTATTAATTAGTCTTCACACAGCAATATATTAGAGTATGAAAATCCTATTATTCGACATATACAGTGCATAAGTAAACACTTAAAAACAGATGCAATGTTTCGGACAAATGAGTAATCATTTATTAATTGAAGACTATGAAAGTAATTACTTTGAGATATGGCAATCACATTTTCTCCACGATAACTGCTCGTTTCTGGCGCGTGACCGCTCGCTAAGGGGCACTCAAGGGAACTGTATGCCAATACATCTGATAAAATCATGTGGTCAATCCTATTTTATTCCTGAGTATACTCACATATATTGCTTTAGGAGATATATCAATCCCGATCCGAAGTGTAGTTCTTTGAAATCATCTTTCGTTTCTTTGAATATCTTAGTAACGCACTTGTCTGAGAGTTTCTTCCGCACACCGCTCGCCGTGCTCGTCCATACCTGCCGGGAGAAAACCATTTTATATATAGTTCTTTATTATACTATTGCAATGAGCTTCAATGACGCAGTGACACTTTTCATTTGGTTTTGTTATTATGTTATTACCCTATATTAATACATTATTTTGTATTACGTGAAAAACATCGAACTATTTTTTTTTTAAATCATTAGCAAAAACAAAATATACGTATCTGACCTTTCTTTCCCCCTTGGAGACCACAATCACCAGGTCGTTGTCACAGTCCGCAAACTTCCACGACGTTTTTCGCAGGTAGTCAGCAAATTCCTGTGTCGCCTCCAACTTTTTACTGTCACTCGATGGATACCTGTATAATAAAACACGAAGAAACAATTAAGTTACTTGTGTCATATTCGTCTAGTTCAGCTTAGAAGACGTCCAACCAATAACATAATGATTCAACTTTGTCATTAAAGTAATTCTGCAGAACATATATTTGATAAATGGATGGTATTAATTAATTAATTACAATTCTGACAATCAGAGAGAAGCGAAAGAAAGCTCCGTGTTAACTACCATGTAGATTACCAATACCGCCACGAACGACGTTGAGAAATTGAGCTACTATCGTTTGTAGAGTGTCATCGCAGTGGTCAACGCCAGTTTATAATGAACTTTGTCAGTACAAATAATTTTCTCAAATAATTTTCTCTTATATTATTACAAAGAACATTCGCAGTTCCACCCCACCCTAATATATTATTGCGCGAATGCTATTGGTGAATATATGTCCAACACCCGATTTCTCCGTTACATACTGCCACGTAATTTTACTATACAGCTGACTGAACTGGGATAATTTAAACAATAACATATTTAGACCGTAATTTAGACAGCAAGAGATTTCGGCAGTAAAACAAATATACCAGCAAACGTGAAACCCTGGCCGTGTTCAGAGACACCGACACCCTTCCCTGGGTTACAGTGCCCCAGACATGTACGACTAACATGCAACGTATTCAACTTGAATCAAGCATGGGGCAATTAATTTAAATTTAATCGTTAACTAGTCCAACATCGCCTCTTCCACAGGTGCCGTTTGGGGCACTGTTCTGCGCACAACGGGTGCCCTACACAACGGGTCCCCTACACAACGGGTGCCCTACACAACGGGTCCCTTACACAACGGGTCCCCTACACAATATTTATTTCCCAAAACATATCACTTATTATTTCAAATATTCACAAATGATGCCTAGTGTGTATCGATAAAAAAATTCGTTTACTGTGGTCCTTTGTTCAGACAACTAGGCAATATTTTTACAAAAAAATAGCTCCGCGTAACTACATATAATAATTATTTGTGTGAGTCGGCCAATAAAAATGTTAACCTCACGCGCTTTGAATTATTGACACATTTTTAAAATAAAATTTTTAAAAAAGTGTTTGATAGTTACAATGAAGCATTTAAACTGAAGGATAAACAAACTCCTCAATGGGAAATAACAAACTGAACCGGTCAGGTCCGCGCAAGCACTGACTAACTTACATGTTGTCAAAGTTAACTTAATCATTAGCTTAACAAGTTCATAAATTAACTTAAGTTAGCTAGTTAACTTTCAAAATAAAAGTTAACTTAGCTTAGTCGAAAATAGTCCAAGATTAACTTAACTAGTTAACATAGTAGATTAATAGCACCATGGCTGACTTGACTAGATAATTGTCAATCACAAAGTCACTCACTTGTTGTCGCTGAGGCGGATTCTCGGGACGACGGCGATTGCGGCGACCCAGCCTTGGCAAGAGTCGTTACCTCGTAATTGTATGATCAGTGCGTCCAGGGCAGCGACTGGACAAAGAAACAACTCATCTATAAATATCTCTTTATAAACGACCGGGCTCGTGCATCAGTTATGTGGGTGACGTATTCTAATAGTTCACTTGATAAATGTTGACAATAGATTGCAAATGAGTTTAGCTAAATCTCATGATGCGAAAAG
>OY759270.1:23089428-23121928 GCA_963662155.1 Lamellibrachia columna | reverse complement strand
AGCTAGATTTCATATTACAGAAAGTCGTGGCATCAAGTTTGAACTGAGACAAGGTGTAGTTGAAACGTTTAGACATATATGTACCAATGCCCCAAAAGGCTAGATTGCCCTCTCAAGAGAGTCTATCCAAACTGCTGTTGCATTGTAACTACTCTGTATAAAGCGCACCATTCGATTTATCATCTGAATTTGAATCGGGAGACATTCTGCTAAAAGTAGTAGTAGTAGTAGTAGTAGTAGTAGTAGTAGTAGTAGTAGTAGTAGTAGTAGTAGTAGTAGTAGTAGTAGTAGTAGTAGTAGTAGTAGTAGTAGTAGTAGTAGTAGTAGTAGTAGTAGTAGTAGTAGTAGTAGTAGTAGTAGTAGTAGTAGTAGTAGTAATAGTAGTGGTGGTAGTAGTAGTAGTAGTAGTAGTAGTAGTAGTAGTAGTAGTAGTAGTAGTAGTAGTAGTAGTAGTAGTAGTAGTAGTAGTAGTAGTAGTAGTAGTAGTAGTAGTAGTAGTAGTAGTAGTAGTAGTAGTAGTAGTAGTAGTAGTAGTAGTAGTAGTAGTAGTAGTAGTAGTAGTAGTAGTAGTAGTAGTAGTAGTAGTAGTAGTAGTAGTAGTAGTACCATATTACAACAGTGAGTGCAAACTGGTAGATTAAAACGTTTCCTGGTACCTTTGAGCCATGTAAATTAAAACGCATCATAGAAATACATACATCATAGAATGAGGAACAGTATGACATAGCTAATTGACGTTATGTACTTATATTACACAACCAAAAATATAAATGTAGTGATTAGCACATCCACCTGTCACAGCATAGTTCTGAATTCAAGACGGCAACAGGATTTGGTGTAGAACCCTGGCTCTCAACATTGTGGACTGTGTATCCCTCGCAACTCGAAGATCACATTAATGTCCCGTCTCAATTTGGGATGTTAAAGAACCGCTGAGGTCAGCTTGGCGATAAAGTTATGAAAAGGCTAACTAGTTGAACAAAACCTCAAAAGACTATAACATTCTAACCACAATATAATTATACAGACAGTCAGTTAATAGAACGTTGCCGGGTATTGGAAACGACTAGACACTAGACACTATGTTTATATCAGCTGTTCATCCGCAGATGTGTTAATCAGTACACAACAAGCTCCATTACTCGTTGCTTTTTTCATTGTGATAATATTAGAACATCTGATTTGAGTCAAGTTGAATATTCATACAGTATGTAGCTTGAGAACATTTTCCGTTTGTTCCTTTCTAGGAACATTTGACAAATTGTTTCCTGATCAATCTCCATGCCGTGGTTCATGTTCATCACGGTGAGCCCAGAAAGCCGATCCTCCCCCATCCTGTTGCCTAGGTCGGTTTTGACCCGTTGCGGGAAGGAGAATGAACGCTCTGCCTCACAACTTCTAACAGGAAGAGTGCAACCGATCCTCAACAGAGTGCGAATGTTCGGGAAGATGTCTTCACCTGCGTGCTCGAGACATTGAGCAAGGCTAGGCGAGGACATTGACTGAGTGGGCTTTGTGGTTATTCAATAGCGCCGCCATTCATTCACCTCAGCTCACAGCGAAGAGACGTTTGGCATGTCTGACTCCAAGAACATCCGTCCACAACATTCTGTACATTTCACGTCTCTGTAATGATCCCGGGAAGTAGAGCAAGACTATCTGTACCATTCCTGGTTTCGGGTCACAAAACGTGATTGCCAGAAGGCCGTCATTTTTACATCTTTGATGTTCATACGTGCAACATTTCTAACAAGCAAAAATTATTGTCTTTGTAAATGACCGAAATAAAAAGCTAACGACAGAGAATTGGAGTGATTTAAGTAAAGTTAATATAACAAAGTTGTTATTAGCGAAAGAAGGAGTGTGGTATGATCCCCGAAACATACGAGAATCCGCCGTTGCAAGTTATGTGTTGTACCACTCTCATTCTGCTAAAAATAGCATCATGTTTAAGTTCACCGAGTCGCGTAAACACATGGTTGTTTCTATCGAGAGCCGATGTTACTGAGGAATAAAGCACCTCTCACGTGTTCAGTCAGGCATATCCGTCACGTACGATGTCACTTGTGTAAGCGTGACCTGCCACAGCGTCGTAGACCACACATCATAATGTTGCTGGGTTCGCGTGGAATCTCTATAGCGGGCGAGGGACGTCACTTTTCCACCAGAGCGTCAACTTTATACACCACCACTGTCGAAACCACCGCCACAGCCACCACCACTGTCGAAACCACCGCCACAGCCACCACCACTGTCGAAACCACCGCCACAGCCACCACCACTGTCGAAGCCACCGCCACAGCCACCACCACTGTCGAAGCCACTGTCACAGCCATCGTCACCACTGTTGAAACCACCGCCGCCACCACTGTTGAAGCCACCGCCGCAGCCATCGTGCGCGAAGCCAACACCTCCATCTCCACCGAAGCCACTTTCGCAGCCACCACCACTGACGAAGACAACAACGTCCCCTTTTCCGTTGCTGTGATGCGCGCTACCCAGGTAGTTTCCACTAGTCCGGTTCGCCGTTTCAGGGCGGTGGCCATAGTTTTCCCGACTGAACCTCTCTGTTACAAACAAAACCACAACGAGTTGTTTATTAAAAAATATATCAATCAATACGTAACACCCTTTATTAGTTTGAAAATTGGTTAAAAAACTAAAAATGTTATGTTTAATACCATTTTTATTAATTTTATTAATAATAAATGTTGAATTTCCTTGAGCCTGCGGGAACAAAACTGCCGCGGGCTGCCAGAAATTCGTGCAGTGAGGCCTTATATAACGAATTTGCGACCGTTGAAAGCGATCGGCATTTCATTCGTTGGCCAAACTTTTCACTCGACCACTATTACTAGTCGGCCCCTCCATTTTTGTAGTTTATGACATCAGATATTTAACTCTGACTTATTTAAGTGTGTACTCACAGGTATGGCTTGGGGATAAACGTTAGTCCCGTTCCGAAACGACGATCTTTGAAGATATCACTCGTTTCGTTGACTACCATTCTGATGCTCCAATCTGAGAGTTTCTTCCGCACGCAGCTCTCCGTTCTCGGCCGTGGCTGCGAGAGACACAGTGTAAACATTTCATCGCTCTTGTTTTCTCATGCAACAGACAATGTCGTGTGTTTTAATTATTGCCTCCAACGAAACGATTCATGCCCATACTAGTCCAGTAGAAATCAGCACATGTTTGACTAAATACATACTAAATTTGGTTAAAAGGTAAATGTGTGTCTTAATATGATTAGCAGGGTTTCCTGGAATCAACATTGTACATCCGTAGCCCCACGCAACTGTTGCGGCGGGCTGTGTGGTAAAGCTATTTGTATAATGTGTAATGTTATTTACATAATTTGCGTTAATACCTCCCACATCCCACCTCAAAATCGTACCCACCTATTTTTGAGGCCAACTACCCACCTCCTGCCACACCCCTCAATTTCGATTTTCTTCTAGTGTCTAGGTTTGGCATCGTTAATATAAAATAATGTAGTGGATTAGAAAATCACCTGCGAAACAGTATGCGATATCAAGCCCTAAACTGTAATGTTGATATATAACGTTACATTTTCCTTTCGTTACATTATCTTGCAGTGAAAATTCCTGTGTGGGCCTCTTTGTGAGCTTGTATTGGTCTCTGTTCCCCTAAGAACAATAATTAACGTCGAGGTTATCAACGTACAACTTCGCTTGGCCTTTTCAAACCCTCTACTCCAAGAACATTGATTCAGGAGATACATAATACGTCATCCCGCCAATAATCCTCGTTGTGGGTCGAAATTATTTAAGTTACAGGTCCCAGGTACCGCCGCATTGGGGGGGGGAGGGGAACCGGGCCATGGCCTCCCTTTGGCTTAATTTAAACGTATTTGTTCCGCGTTTTTTCGTTGCGCCACTACATGGTAGCATGCTAAACTAATGGGTGACTAAACTTGCACCCCTTCTGGGCCTCCCCTTTGTGAGATCCTAGATACACCACTGGTAGTAAATTTTTCGATTCTTTAAATGAAAGAATGTACTCTTTCATATAAACGACAGCGCATATTATTGAAACTATTCACACACTGCATATATGGACATCAACAAACCTAGTTCGCGATGGGCTTAGTGAAGTCCGGAGGATCACAGAACCAATGAGCACGTAAAGGGAGGGAATACTCAAATGTATGCAATATATTTGCAATACTGTCTACACCGTTTACTAGCTTGACATATTCTCGTCATAACGTTTATTATTTCGTTCACCATAATTAAAGTTGTAAATTAAATCTAGGCTTTGGGTCTCGTTATTGTTTTATGAAATGAATGTGTCTTCTTTTATTTTTCTTACGGTTGCTGGTACATTAACTCCAAAATTACGGGTATCACCTATATATAACAATGTTTACTTGGGAGTATTGTATTAGCTGTCCAGGATGCACCTTTTAATTTTTCCATGCTCATGCATATATGTCATCCTAAATATGAAAGTAATTGATTCGTTGTAATATAGACCGAAAACAATAGTGCATGCATTTATGTTGTGTTCATGTTTACACAGGGTTACTGAGTCCACTTTACGATTGCTGTGTCGAATTACTTGATTTCAAATACTTCCTTCTGTGCTTCGACTACATCGGAATAGACGAGTCGCGCACCGTGAAGAACATTCCGAGCTGTATTGTCTTCAATTCGCCCCACATCCTCTATCGCGCTTGATGGGAATCTCCTAGTTGTTTGTGTATGCTATACAGTCCCTGTAGCACATGATACATGTGCATCTGTATCGGTACCGTTCATTCAATACAGCACAACGGAAGTTCGTACACGCACACCCACTGATAACAAATAGCACAACCACAGTTCATTGATATTTCGAATTTGCTGACGACGCACATGCCTAGGAACTTCCCGTTCAAATGGAATCCTCGTGTGCGATGACTGGGTTGAATATTAATGCTTGAAAGACCCCGGCTATGGCATAAGACCACCCTGAAAGCATCAACATCTTTACAAGGGAAGGAAATGTTTGGAGAAAGTCGATGACTTCAAACAGCTTTGGTCAGCACGGCAACCATATACGTCAGAACCAGGAAGGCAGTGGCATGGAGAACGCTCAGTCAACGTACAAATATGGACGTCTGCGCTACCACACAAATGTACAGCAGCGCTTATTCATGGAAGCAGTAGAATGTGATGCGAATCTTAGATAATGACAAAACATTCAGGCAACAACTAGACGGTGTTATACAAGAATGATGCCTACTTTCAGTTGTAAGCATTTGACACACTTTTATTGCGGAACGAGCCAATTTGTGCGCTTGGAGGCTGGGATTTGGTGGAACTATCCTTTGGGAACCAGCACATGGAAAACAAGCCAAGGTAGGCCAGCCTTAACATGTGTCGACTGTCTAGAGGAATATACAGGACTGTAGCTTAATGAGTTGAAAACGGCAAAGAGGGATTGGCGTATATATGTTCGGAAATAGATGGATGAATATTATGATAATGTTGACAACATATTTAAAATACAACGTCATTTTAAAGGTTCTCAATTGAAGTTCACACACTGACGCACTGCTTCATGGGCCACGTGTCACTCCATATCGGAGTAATCTTCTGACAGTAGTGGGTCAACACCCATGTCTGTCGGTGTGACCAGTATATTTTCGCAGTCATTGGCACTACAGCCGCAAGAACTAATGTCCGTCCAATGTACCAACATGTCTCTGTCAACAATACATCCAATGCCATGAGGGGATAGCACTGGTGGTGCCTCCAAGCAATGCCGCCAAATAGCTATATGATAGTTTTCACGCTTGATGTGTTGGTCACATGCATCCTTGCATGATGACAACATCGCTGGGTCTGTTGTTCTGTAGCCTTTTGCTTTACCGTGAAAAAGAAAAGCGCTGGTCTGTTATCGCAGTCGTCGACACCACAGCGACAAGCACCAGTACATGTTAACCGATTGAGCTTGCACGAGCAACGAGCGCCAGTACATTTCTTACACTTGCAGCTGACACATTCAAGTACTGCCTGTGGAGCTGCAGGACTGTCCGTCCAATCTACCAAAATGTCTCCGTCAACAGTCCATCCATTGCCTTGACGGGATGGCACTGGTGGTCGTGCAGCCATGCTGTGACGCCAAATGGCTGCCTGATAGTTGGCACGGTTTATTTGTTGGTTACATGCATACTTGCATGGTGGCAACTTCGCTGGGTCTTTTGTTCTCGACCCAAACATGGTATGACGCAATCCGTTCACATCACACTCTTGTAATCGCCCACACAAGGAGGCAGAAGGCATTGGTCGACTTCGTTGGGCCATTTTTCTGCAGTGGAACACAGAACAAGAACCATATCTAGAGATGGTCTCTCTGGCAAGGGCCATTGATCAGGTGAGACAGAATCGATGTCCAGAAAGAACGCACGTACTGTCGACACGTGACATCCTCACAGTGGCAAAGCAGCGTTTCACAGAGTTTTGTTCATCACTTGGACCAAATGGAAAGTTCTGGTCATCATACGTTGAAATTGTTGATCTTCTGCTGCAATTTATTCGGTCCACCAGAGAGGCTGGTTAGAATTTGCACATTCAGTGTTTGCTAAAGATGATGCCATGGTTTGCAGCATACAACAGGATAAATTATGCCAGATACTTGCCTGCATATGTTCTACAAATGATGACACTACCAGAAAGTCATCCCGAAGCACACACATTCGTTATCAATGGTGAATTTGCAGTGCAAAGATCGACAGGAAATTCATTTGGCCGCATTCAACATAACCAAACCATTGAAGTAACTGGAAATTCGGGACGCGAAAACCCGTGGTGGAATTGTGGGAATCACACTGAATCATGGAGCAGTTCTTAAAAGGATGGTACTTAGGGCTGACCGAGGTGAATACTTACCTGTGTGCAGGGAGATGTCTGGGCAATCGAATGCAACTACAAACCACAGACCAAAGGATGTTGGGAAAAGACGTGTTGCTGAAGACGAAGCGGCTGTGCGTCGTATTGAGACATGCATCACAAACTGGAACAACCCATTTCAGGCAGTTGATAAACTCCATCATTATCATTTGGCTTCTGGAAGAAATGCGACAAGTGACATTTCAACTGACCTGTTGGGAGCATATGCAAAGAGGGAGGAAGTTTTCAAGGAATTTGTTTATGAGAGGTTGGACACAGATGGACAAAAGGACTATGCGCCAATACCAAAGATGAAACCGAAAACCTTTAAATCTTTAAAAGTTGCCACCATGCATGTTGCTCGTGCAAGCTCCATCCGTTCACATGTACTGGTGCTTGTCACTGTGATGTCGATGACTGCGATAACAGACCAGCGCTTTTCTTTTTCACGGTAAAGCAAAAGACTACAGAACAACAGACCCAGCGATGTTGTCACCATGCAAGGATGCATGTGACCAACACATCAAACTATCAGATACCTATTTGACGGCACTTCTTTGAGGCGCAACCACCAGTGCCATCCCCTCTTGGCAGGGGATGTATTGTTGACAGAGACATATTGGTACATTGGACGGACATTGGTGCTTGCGGCAGTGATGCCGATGACTGCGAAAATATACTGGTCACACCGACAGACATGGGTGTTGACCCACTACTGGCAGAAGACGACTCCGATATGTAGTGACATATGGCCCATGAAGCAGCGCGTCGGTTTGTGAACTTCAGTAGAGAAACTTTAAAATTATGTTGTATTTTAAAATATTTTTTCATCATTATCATACTATTTGTGATTTGCCAAAATGTCTACTTACATCAGAATGTCTACTTATATTAACATAATTGTGAAGTCAATATATGCATATTATAATTATGCATTTAGATATCATAGAGATAAGTATGTTATAAACTATCTGTTAGCCAGATAGAAAGTCGTTTAGATAAACATAATGTGAGCTATGCCCACTCTGAAAAAGACTTTGTGGTTTTGTTTGATAATGGGGTAGGGTTACTGAAATGTCTGTATAATTTTTCAAACATAACAAATGGCAATTATTCGTTCAGTAAGTTTAAGTAATTGACCATATAAACATAGACACCTGGTCTGTTGATATGAAATTTCATAAAAGACATGATGTCGTTGCTACGTGTGTGATTCCGTCTAACGTACACTGACTGAAAAACGGTATATTTCATTCCATACATGAGCAAAACGTTAAATTTGTACACCTGATTGATGGTAAAAGAATGTTTTGAATTAAGTTATGAAAAACTACGTGAGATCATAAAATGCGTCTTTCGTAGGTAGTCAGCAAATTCTTGAGCCGCCTCCAACTCTTCATCATAAGTGGACGGGTACCTGACATATGTTCATAATTAACTTTCTTGTGTTTAATATAGTTTGCGGTAGCTGTGTTCAACCGATACAGGGGCCCACCAACCTACTTGACATATTGCGCTGAGATCTCAAAGAGATAGGCGTCAGACAGCGATCAGGCAGATACCTTGTGAGGCTCAGAGAGATAACGACAGATCGGACGAGATGGCCCAGATTATGGTGGAGGGGGGAGGGGGGAGGGGACGGGACTAATTGCGACCATAAGATGGTCCCTGTCGCAGGAACAACAATCATTCATTCACTCATATAATTATTTTCAGCAGTGCGTAATTGCAGTGCGTCATTTTCTCTTTGTCAAAACTGACAATTTGACATACATTTACGTCAAGCTTTTAAACATAAATTTGCAATTGCTCAACGACACGCACTAGCCGTCGCTCAAGCGAATTCTCGGGACGACGGCGACAGAGGCGACCCAGCCTTGACAAGACTCGCTGCTTCTCAACTGAAGAATCTGCTCATCCAGGGCGTCGACTGCACCACAGAAACAACTTTAGATGAATCTGACAAAACGTAGCTGATAAGTAGTTGTTTAAATTATATTAAACAGAACATACAGTAGAGAGACAGACCAGGTTCAGACATGTGTGAATTAGTACAAGTGTGAATGAATCAGTACTGGGGAAATTGTAGACACTAAACAGTTGACATTAGTTAACACGATTGAAAAATACCAACTATCAACTGGGGTGGGCACTGGGCAGTGGGCAGATGCCAGTGGGCTGGTCATTCAGGCAGGCAAGAATTGGAGGGAAGACAATAGAATGTCCACTGGTAGGGTGAAAGGGTGATACGTTGATGGTTAATCATGGCTTGATTGCCTCTGCAAATATGTCTGAAGTAAACATTTTGGGCTAACTACTTCCAGCCAAGTGAACTTATGGGGTCATTAGATATATGCAAAAGGTTACATTCATGCAAAAAATATGCATCTGTAACATCTGTATTCTGTATGTACTATGTAGTAGTAATATGTACTGTGTAATGTGTGTGCTGTGTATGCAATACTATGCATTGCTATTATATGAAATGTCTATTAAAATAATGCACATTATTAAAATTATACCACTGGAAGTCCCATTGTTGAAAAGAGGTTAAACTACATTCCAATATATGAAGCACTGCTGTATACTATACACGTGCGTACGGTGCGCGTGTGCAGTGACTCTATGAATGACGTCATCGATAATACTAAGAATAACTCAGGGGATCCCCTGTACGCCAGGTATATCGCCAGCGCTACAGACGTAGTAAGCTACAATTTGAGCTTGTGTTGTTTCTTGGCAATGCCTTTGTCCCCATTGACATACAATTGCAATGGATTTTTTGGTACTCAAAAAAAGGGGTCCGGACTCCGTGGACCCCCCTGGATCAGCCTATGTGTATATATATTTAGATAACTCGATTTGATTCACATATACAATTATTATTATTATTATTATTATATGGATATAATAAAAAATAGTAATAAGTGTTGTTATTGTTAATGCTCCTGTTGACTTATAATGGTAACTAATGCATAATAAACGATTTGCCTGAGAAAAAAACCGAATGTTGCACTTTTCACCTATTTTTTTGGATTACGCGTAATAATGTAAAATGGCAGTTTGCTTATATCATTGTTACATTTGTAATTATTTCATAATAAAATTCATAAAAACTGTATATTCCGAAGTTTAATTAAATTCATTTCGGTAATGGTAGTTGGATATTTTTCAAACTTCAAATCAGTGTACTACGTGGGCTTAGCGGCGCGCACCGCACACATACCATAAACGCGGCACGAGGAACATACCGTTTTGTGTCACCGTCTCTCCCTTCACCACTCAGGCGTGTCCGCAACGGACGACGTCATCTGGATCAGCGTGATAAGTCATCAAGTAGCGCGATTCGCATGGAACATTCATAGCGGACGAAGGACGTCATTTTTATATCTTTGATGTTCATACGTGCAACATTTCTAACAAGCAAAAATTATAGTCTTTGTATATGGCCGAAATAAATAGCTAACGACCGAGAATTGGAGTGATTTAAGCAAAGTTATTATAACAAATTTGTTATTAGCGAAATAAGGATTGTGGTATGATCCTCGAAACATAAGAGAATCCGCCGTTGCTAGTTATTTGTTATAGCACTCTCATTCCGCTAAAATTAGCATCATGTTTAAGTTCACCGAGTCCCGTAAACACATGGTTGTTTCTATCGAGAGCTGTTACTGCGGAATACAGCACCTCTCACGTGTTCAGTCAGGCGTATCCGTCACGGACGACTTCACTTGTGTAAGCGTGATCTGCCACAGCGTCGTAGGCCACACATCATAAAGTTGCTGGGTTCGCGTGGAATCTCTAAAGCGGGTGAGGGACGTCATTTTTCCATCAGAGCGTCAATTTTATATCATGAACATTCATGCGTGTTATATTTCTAACAAAGAAAATTATCATCTTTGTGTAAGGCAGAAAAGAACGACAGAGATTTGAGTGGGTTGACATGTATAAACTGCTATTAACGAAGAAGGATTGTGGTATGATCCCCGAAACCCCTGTGAATCCGCCGTTGGTCGGTTTTGGTTTTTGCACCCTCGCACACCCCAGTAACGTTGTACAACTAGCGTTATCGAGAATCGTAAACACTTGACAGTTTACAGCCGCAGGCCACCTGTTCGGTGTCACAGTAAAATAAACCATAATGCAGTTTGTCGTCTGTGGACTATTTCCATTCCTGGCAGAGTCAGTGTGATCTAAATGTATAAACATCGCTGTATAACCGCGCTCGCGTCGTCATATTAAAACAGTCGATGTCGATTACAGGGGTACGTATGTAATGTGTTTGAATTGTATATACTACATGCGGGGTGAGTTCGAAATTACCTTGCTAGCGTAGTAATCTACTGACATAAACATCATGCCGGCCACTTTTGTCGTCATGTGTATTCTGTTTGGCGGGCTTTATGTGTTGACTCGAACCCGCTGTACGAGACGACGACTGCACACGGCAACTCATCCACGCTGCACGAGACAACGACAGTACCAATCAACTCGTTTACGCCCTACAAGTCTATTACCGTTAACACGTATCCGCGAAGAAAGTGCCCGTCAACTCGGCAGCTGCGATCGACTCGTGGACCAAGTCCGAGTTCCCGAACACACAACTCGACGTCGACGACTGCGGCAACAACGGCAGCAAGTCGTGGGTTTGTGACCCGACTCGGCTGCTCTCGAGACAAGAAGGTTTGTTTGTTCACTTGTGCAGTCATTTCATGGAATTTAATTAAATTCAGTTGCGATCTGTTATCCACATATCAAACTAATTGAATAAGCTAATAATGTGGAACAAATCAAATTATGAATCTGGTTTTATTGTAAAAACATTCATCAAACGTTAGTAAAACACATTTTCCGTCCGCATTGTCTGACGTTCACTGTTTGCCCTACATCACTTTGAGGCGGTGTCACGTTCACGGCTACAGCAGAAACGTTGAACAAAGGTCTGAGCCCGATTCACGGGAATCAACGAGGGACTCTGAGCGGCGAATCAGACGGACTAAAATCGATTATATGGGTGGAGGGGATCTAGTACGGGTGTACCATGGTTATTATATGGGTGGAGGGGGTCTAGTACGAGTGTACCATGGTTATTCCGGCGCTGGTGTGCAAGCTTTATAAATCACGGCCATTTTGTCAGTCTATATACTGATGATGATTACTCAGGCCCATAGAGACAGTTTATAACAGAAAGCCAATTTGTTGAAATTATATTATATACAAATTTCAGTAAGTGTTTTTTATGTATAGATTCAACAGCCACGTGCTTCCCGGCAATAAATCTACTGTTTTTGATATAGGCACTGTGACGTTCATAACCATAACACTCGGTTATTTTATTCCTCAGATCAGAATAAATATACACATTTTCACCCAGTCATATGGGTTCTCTGTTGTGGAACTCCTTGTCAGCGGATACCAAACTAACTTTCACCAAATAACAAGTTCAAATGTAATGTGAAAAATGTTTTTTTGTCATGTCATAAATTAATACAATTGGTTTGGTATTACCTGTATTAGTAGATTTTCATGAATGAATGTTTTAATGTAAATTGCCTTGAATTTATCTTATAGTCATTCTCGACAAGACTATCCTACCTTTACTCTACCATTATATTTTACTGTTTATGTCGTGTTCTCTCTAGTACAGGACATTGTATGTATGACCCATACAGTGACTTCTAGTCTAGCACAGCACACTGTATGTATGACCCATACAGTGACTTCTAGTCTAGCACAGCACACTGCATGTATGACCTATACAGTGACTTCTAGCGCAGCACACTGTATGTATGACCCATACAGTGACTTCTAGCACAGCACTCTGTATGTGTGACCCATACAGTGACTTCTAGCACAGCACACTGTATGTATGACCCATACAGTGACTTCTAGCACAGCACACTGTATGTGTGACCCATACAGTGACTTCTAGCGCAGCACACTGTATGTATGACCCATACAGTGACTTCTAGCACAGCACACTGTATGTGTGACCCATACAGTGACTTCTAGCGCAGCACTCTGTATGTGTGACCCATACAGTGACTTCTAGCGCAGCACACTGTATGTATGACCCATACAGTGACTTCTAGCACAGCACACTGTATGTGTGACCCATACAGTGACTTCTAGCACAGCACTCTGTATGTGTGACCCATACAGTGACTTCTAGCACAGCACACTGTATGTATGACCCATACAGTGACTTCTAGCGCAGCACACTGTATGTATGACCCATACAGTGCCTTCTAGCACAGCACTCTGTATGTGTGACCCATACAGTGACTTCTAGCACAGCACAATGTATGTATGACCCATACAGTGACTTCTAGCGCAGCACACTGTATGTATGACCCATACAGTGCCTTCTAGCACAGCACACTGTATGTATGACCCATACAGTGACTTCTAGCACAGCACACTGTACGTATGACCCATACAGTGACTTCTAGCACAGCACACTGTATATATGACCTATACAGTGACTTCTAGCACAGCACACTGTATGTGTGACCCATACAGTGACTTCTAGCGCAGCACTCTGTATGTGTGACCCATACAGTGACTTCTAGCACAGCACTCTGTATGTGTGACCCATACTGGGACTTATAGCACAGCACACTGCATGTGTGACCCATACAGTGACTTCTAGCACAGCACACTGTATGTGTGGCCTATACAGTGACTTCTAGCACAGCACACTGTATGTATGACCTATACAGTGACTTCTAGCACAGCACACTGTATGTATGACCCATACAGTGACTTCTAGCACAGCACACTGTATGTATGACCCATACAGTGACTTCTAGCACAGCACACTGTTTGTATGACCTATACAGAGACTTCTAGCACAGCACACTGTATGTATGACCTATACAGAGACTTCTAGCACAGCACACTGTATGTATGACCTATACAGTGACTTCTAGCACAGCACACTGTATGTATGACCTATACAGTGACTTCTAGCACAGCACACTGTATGTATGACCTATACAGAGACTTCTAGCACAGCACACTGTATGTATGACCTATACAGAGACTTCTAGCACAGCTCACTGTATGTATGACCCATACAGTGACTTCTAGCACAGCACACTGTATGTATGACCCATACAGTGACTTCTAGCACAGCACACTGTATGTATGACCTATACAGTGACTTCTAGCACAGCACACTGTATGTATGACCCATACAGAGACTTCTAGCACAGCACACTGTATGTATGACCCATACAGAGACTTCTAGCACAGCACACTGTATGTATGACCTATACAGAGACTTCTAGCACAGCACACTGTATGTATGACCTATACAGAGACTTCTAGCACAGCTCACTGTATGTATGACCCATACAGTGACTTCTAGCACAGCACACTGTATGTATGACCTATACAGTGACTTCTAGCACAGCACACTGTATGTATGACCCATACAGAGACTTCTAGCACAGCACACTGTATGTATGACCTATACAGTGACTTCTAGCACAGCACACTGTATGTATGACCTATACAGAGACTTCTAGCACAGCACACTGTATGTATGACCTATACAGAGACTTCTAGCACAGCTCACTGTATGTATGACCCATACAGTGACTTCTAGCACAGCACACTGTATGTATGACCCATACAGTGACTTCTAGCACAGCACACTGTATGTATGACCCATACAGTGACTTCTAGCACAGCACTCTGTATGTATGACCCATACAGTGACTTCTAGCACAGCACACTGTATGTATGACCTATACAGTGACTTCTAGCACAGCACACTGTATGTATGACCTATACAGTGACTTCTAGCACAGCACACTGTATGTATGACCTATACAGAGACTTCTAGCACAGCACACTGTATGTATGACCCATACAGTGACTTCTAGCGCAGCACACTGTATGTATGACCTATACAGTGACTTCTAGCGCAGCACACTGTATGTATGACCTATACAGTGACTTCTAGCACAGCACACTGTATGTATGACCTATACAGTGACTTCTAGCACAGCACACTGTATGTATGACCTATACAGTGACTTCTAGCACAGCACACTGTATGTATGACCCATACAGTGACTTCTAGCACAGCACAATGTATGTATGACCCATACAGTGACTTCTAGCACAGCACACTGTATGTATGACCTATACAGTGACTTCTAGCACAGCACACTGTATGTATGACCTATACAGTGACTTCTAGCACAGCACACTGTATGTATGACCCATACAGTGACTTCTAGCACAGCACACTGTATGTGTGACCCATACAGTGACTTCTAGTCTAGCACAGCACACTGTATGTGTGGCTCATACAGTGACTTCTAGCACAGCACAATGTATGTGTGACCCATACAGTGACTTCTAGCACAGCACACTGTATGTGTGACCCATACAGTGACTTCTAGCACAGCACAATGTATGTATGACCCATACAGTGACTTCTAGCACAGCACACTGTATGTATGACCTATACAGTGACTTCTAGCACAGCACACTGTATGTATGACCCATACAGTGACTTCTAGCACAGCACACTGTATGTATGACCTATACAGTGACTTCTAGCACAGCACACTGTATGTATGACCCATACAGTGACTTCTAGCACAGCACACTGTATGTATGACCTATACAGTGACTTCTAGCACAGCACACTGTATGTATGACCCATACAGTGACTTCTAGCACAGCACACTGTATGTATGACCCATACAGTGACTTCTAGCACAGCACACTGTATGTGTGACCCATACAGTGACTTCTAGCACAGCACACTGTATGTATGACCTATACAGAGACTTCTAGCACAGCACACTGTATGTATGACCCATACAGTAATTTGTTCTACTTAATATTAAGTATCATAACGTCAGCATTTTGTTGGTTTGTATTACTGAAATTAGTTATGCTTAAACATTCTGATTTTGAACAGGTGGTTCTGCTATAATCTCACCAGGGTTTCCAATGGAACACCTCAGTTGCCTATCAATATAATTCGTAATGAAACTAGACATTCCTTGTACTATTGCAACTGAATAAACTTATTATTATTATTTAAAAAATTTACCACACGGCATCCACATAATTTATTGTATGGCCTACAAGCACATGTAACGGGCGTAACGGGAATAACGCACTGTTTGTTGATGTCACTCGAGTGTTATTGGTTTGATAACAGTCTCTCGTGACTGTTATCTGGCTGTTATCTTTGCGCAGTCGATGCCTTGAACGAGCTGATCATTCAACTGCGAGGTGACGACTGTTGCCGTCGTCCCGAGAATCCGTCTCAGCGACAGTACGTGAGCACCTTTATGTAAGACAACTATCTATTCAGGTTCAGTTGGAATGTCTCAAGAAACTAGGGTCTTGCAGCCTGTTGCCATCTCGAATCATGTAATACTTCGTTCAGCCTTCAGTGTTTCAACCCACTTTGCCCGTACAAAGGCGCAAGGGCAAAGGAGAAATCAAGTGATGGAAGCACACGTACGAACAGGTTTATCGCAGCAATGACAGCATGACTGCATGCTTCCAAGTAAAAATAAGTCTGGTCACATATCCGTCAGAGTAGAGGTGACGTTTATATTGATCATAATATCGTTTTTATAATTTATCCTATGAACAACCACGCATACCTTTAACGTGTGTGTCTTGACCGTACTCTATTTCACCAATGGTACGAACATTACCTAGAATCTTCTTTTGATCAAAAGTATGTTCTGCATAATGTTATGACTTGGTTGCATCATGTTTGTTTGTTTTACTCTATTTGTTCTTGAATGCAGATACGAATTATATTTTGGAATAACTTGTTTAAAGTTTCAATAATACGTTGTTGAAGTAGTCATATGGTGAATACGCATGTAATATTTAAATGACAATAGAACCTTCTGAAACATAGCAAAATAAATAATTTACCTGTATGTATTGTCAGGTCAGTGGTTATTGACATACAAAGTGGCATTGGAATATTGTTAGTTCGGTGGATGTAGATAGACAAAGTGGCCTTGGAATATTGTCAGTTCGGTGGATGTAGATAGACAAAGTGGCATTGGAATATTGTCAGTTCGGTGGATGTAGATAGGCAAAGTGGCCTTGGAATTTTGTCAGTTCGGTGGATGTAAATGCAAAAAGTGGCTTTGGAAAATTGTCAGTTCGGTGGATGTAGATAGATAACATGGTCTTGGAACATTGTCAATTTGGTGCATATAGATAGACAAAGTGGCCGCGGGACACTGTCTGTTCGGTGGATGTCGATATACAAAGTGGCCCTTGAATAATGTCATTGTGGTTGTTAATATACAGAGTGGGCTTGGAATATTTTCAGTTCGGTGGACGTAGATAGAAACAGTGACCCTTGAGTTTTGTCAGTTCAGTGGTTGTTGATATACCAAGTGGCCTTGGTATATTTTAAGTTCGGTGAATGTAGATAGACATGTGGCCTTGGAACATTGTCAGTTCAGTGATTGTTGACGTACAAAGTGGCTCTGGAATATTGTCAGGTCGGCGGATGTAGATAAACAGAGAATATTGTCAGCTGACTTGTCTTGTTATGTTACGGTATGTGGTCACGTGTGTGGTCACGTTATATGACTGTACGTTTGCACATCGAATGACGTTATTCGCACATGAAATAAATTAGATGGAAATAATATACACTGACTAGCAACATTTAATATAATGCAGGTGTTATCTGGTGGCGAGCGCCATTTTAAAACATGCTTAACATTGTTATTTCTATAATATATAATAAATGTTTATTTAAGACAAAAAGTCCACAATATATACATAAAATAAAAATCCACGCACGCACACAAATGTTGTGCATTGAAAGCATATATATTGGTCCGTTTAATGTATTTCACAGTGATGATTGTGAAAATGACGTGGGTATTTGTGATTCTACCACAGCAAGATATTTCATGACATACTAATCAGTAGAAAGACACACTATTTATATATACAATATACACATTTGTAAAATATATGTGTCTAGGATGAGGTCTGTAATGTACCCCCATGTGTCTTACATTGAACAGTTTTATATTCATCATGAGGTCTGTAATGTACCCCCATGTGTATTACATTGAACAGTTTTACACTCACCATGAGGTGTGTAATGTACCCCCATGTGTATTACATTGAACAGTTTTATACTCACCATGAGGTCTGTAATGTACCCCCATGTGTATTACATTGAACAGTTTTATACTCACCATGAAGTCTGTAATGTACCCCCATGTGTATTACATTGATCATTTTTATATTCACCATGAGGTCTGTAATGTACCCCCATGTGTATTACATTGAATAGTTTTATACTCACCATGAGGTCTGTAATGTACCCCAATGTGTATTACATTGAACAGTTTTATACTCACCATGAGGTCTGTAATGTACCCCCATGTGTATTACATTGAACAGTTTTATACTCACCATGAGGTCTGCAATGTACCCCCATGTGTATTACATTGAACAGTTTTATACTCACCATGAGGTCTGTAATGTACCCCCATGTGTATTACATTGAACAGTTTTATACTCACCATGAGGTCTGTAATGTACCCCCATGTGTATTACATTGAACAGTTTTATACTCACCATGAGGTATGTAATGTACCCCCATGTGTATTATATTGAACAGTTTTATACTCACCATGAGGTCTGTAATGTACCCCCATGTGTATTACATTGAACATTTTTATACTCACCATGAGGTCTGTAATGTACCCCCATGTGTATTACATTGAACAGTTTTATACTCACCATGAGGTATGTAATGTACCCCCATGTGTATTACATTGAACAGTTTTATACTCACCATGAGGTCTGCAATGTACCCCCATGTGTATTACATTGAACATTGTTTTATACTCACCAAACCAGTTTTATGGTCAGCAGATTGTACGAGACTTCTTATAAGGAAAATGTAAGAAAATTACAAGTGGATATTTATGATTGTGTCATAGCAAGATTTTCCATGACATAATAATCAGTAGAAAGACACACAGTATAGAAATAATTCAAAATATATGCAGTTGTAAAAATAAATGTATTTAAGTTGAAGCCTGCAATGTACCCTCAGGTTTACTATGTTGTATGGTCAACAGATTGTACGAGACTTCTTATAAGGACAAATATCTGAAAATGGCAAGTGGATATTTATGATTGTGTCACAGCAAGATTTTCCATGACATAATAATCAGTAGAAAGACATATTATTTAAAAATAATTCACAATATACACAGTTGTAAAATATATGTCTCTAAGTTTAGGTATGCAATGTACCCCCATGTTTACTATATTGAAATTACCTAACATGAATTTAACGCAGTGTTAAAAACATCGCGTTGTGAAATTAATTAAATTCGCATACCGAGATATTTCAAAATAGTTATGCCTGACATGATGTCAATTATGATTGATAATTTAAAATTGGATACATACTACAGCTTTGTTTCGTTACATACATTTATCCGTTAGCATGGGTTGCTAGTAACAGGAATTTCTCTTCCTATCAAAACGCTTTTGAAATACCCGAGTTACTGTTCATATATCATGCGTGATGTTAACGTAACAACCCCAAATGAATAACTGACGAGAAGCGGCTATTTAGACCTTGGGCTACTTACCAGCAGCCAAGAGACTTGAACTAACCGGTATTTCGTCACGACACTCCTTTAACAGTAAGCAGATTACGGGACACAGGAAAGTAAACAATATTTATTAAAAAGAAGACAACTCTTTAATTAGACAAAGTAGAAATATTAGAACACCAAATTATATGCAGAAATACTCACAGAGATAAATCACTGACATATGACTACATACATTGTGCATACGTGTATTTCAAACCAACGTCCAAGGTGCAGCAAAACATCCTCACATTGTTCCAACATTATACGCTATTTTACACTTGTCTTGTAATCAAGAGCTAAGATATTGGTACCCCAGATAGTGAGTAGTAAATAATAGATCCCATTGATATGCATTTATTTTAGCTTCATAGTTTGAATTTGCATCATCAGCATAGCTAGTCGCTTTAACAAGATTTTCGTTCGTTCGTTCTTTCATTCAAATTGTTTTAATGCATTATCTAGTGTATATGACTAGCTTATAAGACTAAATACGCCCTACTTAAATGACCTATGTAAAAGGTAATTAGTAGATCTCCTATTGGAACAATGTGCAAACTCTGTAATGAACAGAATCATATTAGTTACAAAGCATTTATTAATCGCCGTCCGATTCACAATTTGTGGCACTTTCCAAACACTTTTCCTCACCGAGTGAAATGTTTTGTTTGATACCGCAATCTTAGGATTTGCCCGAGGAAATTTTACACTTTGCCCCAGCAACACGTCATTCACCTGTGATTGCATAAAACACTGCTTAACGGCCAATGTAACAACTAGAGCATGTATTAATATGCCCGTCCTCAGGGGAAATTCGGGGGTTCAAACTAATTTTCTTGAACAGTAAAATAATTTTTTTTCATAAATCATCTCCGAAATCCCCGGCTGTTTGTGTATGTCCAAATCCCCCTTTTCAAAAACCCGAGGACGGGCCTGATATATGACTTGAACTACCAAAGGAAGAACAACATAGGCTACGTCATGGGCATACAAACCCTTAATAAGTCGGCGTAGCGAAAGTTTAACAAATTACCGTTTTTTTGTTTTTGCGACGTTTTGATCTTACCACCGGAATCACGTCATTAAACTACTTATGAACACACTGATATCTATTGCAACACTCTACAAGACACATGTTAAAACTTTTCTATCTACAAAATATACATGTGTCTGCAATTTATTAACCTATTGATATTCCTACAATATCAGAAAGCTTTTGTGGGTAACTCCTTTGTTGTACTTTCTCAAAATCAGCGCGTTGTGTATGTCTTTCCTGTTGCTTTGTGACACCAGCGGCAGTCTGGTCGAACGTGGTGTAAATTGACAAATCAGAATCCGCCACAGCCCCCTCCACCGCCACTGTCACAGCCACCGCCGCCACCGCCGCCACCGCCGCCACCACCGCCACCACTGTCGAAACCACCGCCACAGCTACCACCACTGTCGAAGCCACCACCTCCACCGCTACCGAAGCCACTTCCGCAGCCACCACTGCCGTAGCCACCACTACTGACGAAGACAACTCCCCCTGTTCCGTTGCTGTGATGCGCGCTACCCAGGTAGTTTCCTCTAGTCCGGTTCGCCGTTTCAGGGCGGTGGCCACCGCTGCGCTTACTGCTATTGATGTCGCCACCGCTGTCACAGCAGCTGCCACAAGATAAACAAGTCAAGACGAAAACGAGTACCACTCCCATCACCAGGCCGAAGATACCAAACACCACTTCTGGTATTGTGCCAACGGATCTCGCGACGCAATCTCATTTTCCCGACTGAATCTCTCTGTTACAAACAAAACCAGTCGTTTATTTAAACATATATCAATCAATACGTAACACCATTTATTAGTTTGAAAACTGGTGAAAAGACGAACAATTTTTATGCTTAATGCCATTTTTATTAATTGTATTAATAATAAATCTGGAATTTCCTTCAGTCTGCAGGAGTAAAACTGCCGCGGGCTGGAAGAAATGCCTGCAGTGAGGCCAATTTCTTATATAATGAACTTCGCGACTGCTGAAAGCGATCGGCATTTCATTCGTTGGCCAAACTTTTCACTCGACTACCATTACTAGTCGGCTCCTCCATTTTTGTAGTTTATAACATCAGATATTTAACTCTGATATAATTATGTGTGTACTCACAGGTATTGCTTGGGGATATACGTCAGTCCCGTTCTTTGAAGATATCACTCGTATAGTTGACCATTCTGACGCACAAATCTGATAGTTTCTTCCGCACACCGCTCTCCGTTCTCGGCCATGGCTGCGAGAGACACAGTGTAAACATTTCGTCGCTCTTGTTTTCTCATGCAACAGACAATCTCGTGTGTTTGAATTATTGCCTCCAAAGAAACGATTCATGCCCATTTCGCATACTAATCCAGTAGAAATCAGCACATGTTTGACCGAACCCGGACATTTTGGTTAAAACGTAAATATGTGTCTTAAAACGACTAGTAGGGTTTCCTGGACTTGCAGAAAAAATGCAACCAAAATCAACCCTTGGGTGTATATTTTGTTCAGGAACAATATGCATACGGTGCCTTCGTCATATTTTCTTTGATTGGCTATCCATACCAGTTTGGCTCCATTGCGTACACGTGGTATGGAAGGCCAATCACGACGTTGTTAACGATTTTGTTGCCAAGGCCTTAAGATAGTTGATGTATTATTGAGAAATACATAGTTAGTAAGACAAAGTGTTAAATTTTAATTATATGTCTGATTAATAAAACTTATTAAAGCAATTAAACAGATAAATGAAAACATCATGGATTTAGTGCGGACACAGATACATTACAAAGAGTGCACGAGCCAAATAGACAATAGTTTACCAATCGGTACCATTTTTGGGGGACAAACTCTAATATGCATTTTTGTTTTATCCCTAGTTAATATTTATGTATTATAGATAATAAGCACTAGCAAATGGTAGCTAGTAGTGTTATATGTGTGTGTGCTATATTTTTTAACAATCAGCAGAGCTGTGCCACTTCTTTACCCAACCCTATAAAATTGCAAGCGCCTATTTTGTAAAAACAAATACACCTTAAAATTAAATTGTAGTTATTTAATCAAATTACATTTATTTGCTATTTTCACAAACATTGACAATTGTAATTTTAAGCCATTCTGCATCGCTCTGTGGGGGCAGTTTCCTGATTTCCTGGCCAAACCATTCCCACTATGTAAAGTCAGCGGTGGCTATTGTGTCAACATATACGTATTCAAATAAAATTATAGCACATTATCCGCTTTAAATTGTTGTTTTGTTTGTAATTGTGACGCCCAGTGACATTACTCCGGGTCATTTCTAGTCATTCAACATCACTCTGTGGACGCAGGTATTGATTTCCTGGCCAACATATTCCACCACCCTGTAAAGCCGAGAGTGTGCCTTTTGCTGTCAACAAAATACACTTAAGACACAATTGTAACGCTTTAGCCAATTTAAATTGTAATTTTGTTATTGTGATATCCATTGACATTAATCCTGGTCATGTTGGGTTATTTGGCATCTCCTTGCGGGTGCAGGAGTTGATTATCTGGCCCAAAAACTCCCACCACTTTCGAGATAAACATTACAGGGGGAGGAAGATTGTGGTCAGGGTATCAATATTTGCACGCAAAGAGTGATGCCAAATTGTTCAAGATGGCTAGGATTAATGCCAGTGGACGTCACAGTATAAAAAATCTGAAGTAATATGGCTAAATGGTTACACCGTTATGTTAATATATGTTTGTTTGACAAAGTAAGCATTCGCGACCTTACAGGGTGGGGTAGTGTTTTGGGTAGGAAATCAATAACCTACAGAGAAATGTCAAATGGTTAAGCATGACCAGGAATACTGCCAGTGGGTGTCATGGTATCAAACAACCCAATGTAATATGATAAATGGGC
Source organism: Lamellibrachia columna (assembly GCA_963662155.1). Classification (NCBI taxonomy): domain Eukaryota; kingdom Metazoa; phylum Annelida; class Polychaeta; order Sabellida; family Siboglinidae; genus Lamellibrachia; species Lamellibrachia columna. The sequence continues at coordinate 23,098,485 of OY759270.1, read as the reverse complement.
GACAATGTTATCTTAATTTGTATATGTTTGATACAATAAGCACTCACGACCTGATAGGGTGGGGTAGTGTTTATCGGGTGATAATTAATGTGACACTAATTAAACTTTACGATTAATTTTCAACATAGGACAACATTATTCATTGTATAGAAAACATATTGACCAATAAATGAAGCATCTATAAAATATGACAAACATAAATAATAGGACAACATTATTCACAGCATAAAAAACAAATTGACCAATAAATGAGATAATAATGAGTAATAAAATCCGACAAACAAACGCAAACACAAATCGGAGCCACACAATTGGACCACAACCCCAAATCAAGGATTGGGGGTAAAAATCAAGGTTCCCCAAGATTGAATTTGGTTGCATTTTTTTGTGGGCATTGTTTTTTTACTTAATGTCCGGGTTATCGTCAATTTCTACTGGACTGTTCTTCCACTTCGCCTACTGTAGAGTTATGGCGACACGCATGCAAGCACGCACCAACGCACGCACGCACGCACGCACGCACGCACACGCACGCATGCACGCACGCACATGCACGCATGCACGCGCTCACACTCACTCACACACACACACACACACACACACACACACACACACACACACACACACACACACACACACATCGAATCAGTAATTAACAAAACAACCATATCTCACCGATACGTCGGTCTTAGACGCCGCTTTGGTTGTCGCAGTCTCTAATCTTCCACAATGTGTTTCCCAGGTGCTAGGAAAGTGCACTGGTCTCCTCCAGGTTCGCACTGTCACGTGATGGGCATCTGTTGAATAACACATGTTGAAATAACTATAGTGTAACACATACGTCCAGTCCAGCTTAGAAGAGACTCAAATAATAACACACAAATTTAACCGTGTTATTAAAGTAATTACACAGAATAAAACGGTGACCAATATGCGGTTCTATTTCGCGTTGAGTGTAAACGTTACCCAGTTTGACATTTAAAAATGTACAACGGTAAAGAATTAGAGTGAAGTACCATTTTAACTACCCGCTTCCCCGATTGATATCAGTGTCGTGACAAATTGTGCTATCTTCGTAAATAACCACTAGGGATAGTTGTACTATTGATATAGTATTGAGATAGGTGTATTACTATTGCAATACTAGTGCGATAGTTTCATAATTATTCCATTAGTATTGCTATTGTATCACGGAATAGCGAATAGCCAGGAAAGCTGTCCCAAGTCATCATTCGTGGGTGGCGCCATCGCGTGGCCTTGGGAGCAGTTGATTCAAAATAGTAAATCCGTGAATGATGCCGTTGTGATCGACGATTGTTGATGTTAGGTTGATATAAATAAATTACCAAATAAAGTTGAAATAAGTTTGTTTACGAACAGTATTACAGTGACACAAGTGGATCTGCTGATTTGTTTTCCAACTATCGTTACTATCGACAGTAATTATCGATAGTTAAATGTATTATCGATAGCACTGTATCGACCATTGCAATGCATAGATTGTTCGGTGTATGGTTACCCCCGTACTGGGAGCGGTTCGTGTGGCGTGACTCCGTAGCGTCGCCAGTGGCAGTTCGTGTGGCGTGACTTCGTAACGTCGCCAGGAGCGGTTCGTGTGACGTGACCCCGTAGCGTCGCCAGGAGCGGTTCGTGCGGCGTGACCCCGTAGCGTCGCTAGAATGCTAGCGCTGTGTTCACTCACTCGACTCTACATTTAAAGAGCACGCTCGGGTGGGACCGGTTTTAGCAACACATAGTGACACCCACGTGCCATTGCCGACACGGATTCTCGTTGCGACGGCAGCGACCCAGCCTTGACATGAGTGACAGCCTCGCAGCCGATGAACTAGAACGTCACTGGACAGTTAGAACGAACAGGTCTGCCAGGGGTGACCAGTACCGACCGACCGACCGACCGACCGACCGACCGACCGACCGACCGACCGACCGACCGACCGACCGACCGACCGACCGACCGACCGACCGACCGACCGACCGACCGACCGACCGACCGACCGACCGACCGACCGACCGACCGACCGACCGACCGACCGACCGACCGACCGACCGACCGACCGACCGACCGACCGACCGACCGACCGACCGACCGACCGACCGACCGACCGACCGACCGACCGACCGACCGACCGACCGACCGACCGACCGACCGACCGACCGACCGACCGACCGACCGACCGACCGACCGACCGACCGACCGACCGACCGACCGACCGACCGACCGACCGACCGATCAAAAAAGTACAACGAACATTCTTGTCGCGTGAGCAGCCGAGTCGGGTCACAAACCCACTACTTGCTGCCGTTGTTGCCACAGTCGTCGACGTCGAGTTGTGGGTTCGGAAATTCGGACTTGGTCCACGAGTCGATCGCAGCTGCCGATTTGACCGGTCCAGTGGTCCCCACAGACACAACAGGCAAGTTACCGTCAACAGTCGTGGTCTCGTACAGCGGGGACAAGTTGATGGATGTAGTCGTCTCGTACAGCAGGGCCGAATTGACAAGTACTGTCGCGACAAGCAGACCACACATGACGACAGAAGTGGCTGACATAGTGTTCATATCAGTAGCTTTCTTGTAATATTACTAAAGTGATTTATAACTCGCTCTGCTGGTAGTATGTGTCACACAACAATCCATGTGTGTGTGTGTGTGTGTGTGTGTGTGTGTGTGTGTGTGTGTGTGTGTGTGTGTGCGCGCGCGCGGCGTGCGCGCGTTTGTTTGTGTTCGGGGGTGGAGTGCGTGTTTTTTGTCAATCCCCCCGAGTAATATCCGAGCCCCCTAGCATTTTCTTCAGTGTTTAGCTTTAGAAACGTTATATGTATGTATAATTATCAATGACGTAAAAATTCAACCTCACATACTCGTTTAATAGAATGCAATTATTTATTTCTACAAACAGTTTTTCATAAGTTCGAACGTTGAACATTAAATACGCTAACCTGACTCACTCGTACAGATTTCTCTAAACATGAGGAGGGGTGATGCACAAAGTGGAGGGGGTGGGGTGGTTGATGGGAGGTGAGAGGGGAAGTTGATGGGACGTGCGCGGTAGGAAGTTGGCCTCAACAATAAGTGGGAGGTGAACTCTCAACAATTGTGGGACGTAGAAGGTTGGCCACACAAACAAGTGGGAGATGGGAGGTTTGGACCCGTGCCACACGTCCCCCTCAACATTCCTATGCGTACAGTTCTGCTGCATCATTTGACCAACGGTGATCTTAAAATAGATCCACGCGCAGTGGCTACGAGAAACGTAAAACTCACGTGTCGGATAGGAATTTCCACGCACAGACGCACACGCGGATGTACGCTCGTGCACTAGAGCACGCAAACAGGACCGGAACCAGACACAACGTACGACGCGTCATTGTGTTATGCATGAGAATCGGTGTCGCTTTTTAATGACGCAAGATATTGGCGATTGGCGCATCGATGCACACAGAAGTCAGTATTAAAACCATCAGTGGCGTATTTGGGGGGGGGGAGCATTGGGCCATGACCCTCCTTTGGCTTAATTTTTTCTTGTGAAACTAGATGCGCCACTACACGGTAGCATGGTAAACTAATGGGTGGCTAAGCCACCCCCCTTGGGCCTCCTCTTTGAGAGATCCTACAGACTCCATCGAAAAGCATACACTTATCCTAACCATGTTAATTGTTACGTGACAGTTGAAAAGGTACTGGCGCGCCGCCTGGTGACTATGCCTTGAACATAGGCAATGATAACTCACGTCTCTACCAAAGGATATCCGTTCTTCCGGGTACTATTTTATACGACGTCTATCTGTGTCATCACATACATCAAACACATCGGGCGCACGGATGCAGTTAAACACACACGTTTTTGATATGTTTATGTATATCTGGTGATAAACAACATTTACAAAACGATCTATACAAATTAGTTAAATAGTCTGAAAATGGCAGATGTTATACAATTTTGGGAAATGTAAATGGCTACATACAGGACATGGTAACTTGGATATAAACATAAACTATAATATGGAAGATACTGTTCTAGGTACTAGTATAAAAGAAAAGGACTTAGGAATAACAGTAAGTGCTGATATGAAAGTTTCAGAACAGTGTAGTATTGCAGCTTCAAAGGGTAATCAAATTATTGGGTTGTTTAGGAGAAACATAACATACAAGGAAAAAAGCTAATTATACCTCTGTATTAAGCAATAGTTAAACCTCATTTAGAATATTGTATACAAGCGTGAAGACCATATCGTAAGAAGGATATAGATACGCTTGAACGTATACAGAGGAGAGCAACTAAAATTATTCCAGAACTGAGAGACCTTAGTTATGAAGAACGCCTGAAAGAATGTGATTTAACAACTCTAGAGACAAGGCGGTTAAGAGGAGATCAGATTGTAGTTTTTAAGATATTGAATGGGTATGAAAATATTGATATAAATATGTTTTTCTCACTCAAGAAAGATAGTAGAACTAGAGGACGTTCTCACAGAGAACAATAAATCAATGGAACAAACTGTCTACGGATTGTCTAACTGCTAGTAGCATGAATATGTTTAAAAAACAAGGTTGACACATATCTCAGGAGGGCGGATTACACGTGACACATAAACAAGTAACTGTTTCCAGTCAGGCACCGGCCGTTTGAGACTGGGCCACATCGTGTGATGGTTCGTCCTTGTGTCTGAACATCCGGGACCAATTGAATGACGTAGCGGCACAAACAACGCTAAAAGCACTCTTCTTGTTTAATGTTTACTAGCAAAAGTGTCCATCCTACGGACGGGGTAACTTAGTTGTTCGTACGTGACTGCAACATATCAGGATACACAACAATATCACAGAAATATCCAGCAATGCCTTTGAATTTGCGACGTAATACTGGTCGTTATATTAACGGGTAACGACGCCTTGCCCTTGTTTATGACGTAACTTAGGACAATTAGATTGTTTGTATAAAGGGTAATAGAGGGGTGAATTTGCGAAAACAAATTGAGACGAACCGACCGTGGGGTCGTATATGAACCCATGAGATGCAAAGGAGGAGTAGCATAACATACATACATACATACATACATACATACATACATACATACATACATACATACATACATACATACATACATACATACATACATACATACATACATACATACATACATAAATACCCACAGTGATTATTTACTAATAATACACTGTGTGTTGATGTCACGAGAGTGTTGCCGGCCAGATAACATCAAGAGAGCCGAAAGCACCAGTGATGCTATATGGCTGATAACATTAATATAATGTCGGGCGCTGTTGCCGCTACGTGCATTATAATGTTAGTTTGCGCTGTTCGAGACAACGACTGTACCCATCAACTCGTTCCCGCTGTACTAGACGACTGTACCTATCAGCTTGTTCCCGGTGTGCGAGACAACGACTGTACCCATCAAACTCGTCAACGTTGTACTAGACAACGCTGTACCCATCAGCTTGTCTCCAGTGTACGAGATGACGACTGTACCCATCAACTCGTCCTTGCTGTTCGATATATTGACAGTACCCATCAACTCGTCCCCGCTGTACGAGACAACGACTGTACCCATCAACTCGTCCATGCTGTTCGATATATTGACAGTACCCATCAACTCGTCCCCACTGTACGAGACAACAACTGTGCCATCAACTCGTCCCCGATGATCGAAAGAAAGACTGTACCCTTCAACTCGTCCCCCCGCTGTACAATACAAAGACTGTGCCCATCAACTCGTCCCCGCTGTACGAGTCAACGACAGTACCCATCAACACGTCTTCGCTCTTCTAGACTACGACTGTACCCACCAAATTGTCCGTTAAAGATGCGAGGCCCCTTGGCGTGGAGGTTCTGCCTCTATGTATTCCTCCATGTCTGGGCGAGAGGCCTCTGTGTAAAGGCGTAGACTTATCTGAATGGCGTCGCACACATCACAGTATCGGTACAGGTCAGTCATTCATAATACATTATGTGAACTTTCAGGTGAGGGTTGGTCCAAGATATTGTCGAGGTTGGCCCGTGGTTGCAACGGTCAACCAGTCTAAATAGACCAAAACTTAAAGACAATCACTCCTCTTGTCCACGCGCATCCAGTTCGCGCATCTGAAACACTGCATTTTGCCATTTCCGTTCTTAGCCGCGGATTTGCAGGAGCATTTTCACGGTCTGGCCTCTTACAATGGCAAATCGAAACGTAGTTTATATGCAGAGGTTAATAAAACTGTTAGAAAAATAGTTAGGACGATTGTCGACGTCAACCCCAATATTTTGTGTTACGTAGCACGTATATATATATACATGCATATATAAATATATATATATATATATATATATATATATATATATATATATATATATATATATATATATATATATATATATATATATATATATATAAATATATAAATATATATATATATATATATATATATATATATATATATATATATATATATATATATATATATATATATATATATATATATATATATATATATATATATATATATATATATATATATATATATAATATTAAAAACAACTGTATACACGCTAGATCCCGACATGACGCAGCAAGTTAATTGTTATTGTTGTAGCAAATTGAGCTGAGTCGGACTGCGTCGAGTTACACTGGGTCGTAACGTGTATGCGTTCTTACGATGCCGACACTTCTTGTGGCATCGGGCCACGTCGTAAGTTATCTGACAGCGATAGAAACCCGTGACGTGTGTACATCCCAGTCTTAACTCTCAACGACACAGGTGTGGTTGCATCGCGTCGAGCGTGTGTGCCAGACTTTATGCATCGCGCGATGTTTCATAGAATCGCGCACTCAGCATAATTTATCGTAATTAGTACAATCGTCTGTAACATAGCTTCGACCATAAACTGGCAACAGTACTATTATTGATGTTGCCTATGACAAGACCACAAACGACACACACACTCGCACGCGCACGCGCACGCGCACGCGCACGCGCACGCGCACGCGCACGCGCACACGCACACGCACACGCACACGCACACGCACACGCACACGCACACGCACACGCACACGCACACGCACACGCACACGCACACGCACACGCACACGCACACGCACACTCGCACTCGCACTCGCACGCGCACGCGCACGCGCACGCGCACGCGCACGCGCACGCGCACGCGCACGGGCACGCGCACGGGCACGCACACACACGTACAACGTCGTTCTTGTTTATTACAGAGAGGTTCAGTCGGGACAACGAGATTGCGGCTCGGGATCCACTGGAGCAATCATCGGAGCTGTGTTCGGTGCCCTCTTCTGTGTATTGGTGGTAGTGATCGGCGTCTGTATCTCCAGGAGCCACGGTGGCGTCAGCGGTTACGAACTAATATATAATACATTATTCTCAAGGCAAAAAATAAGTTCCGGAGATTTGGTGTTATTCTGTGTGTGGATGTTGTCTAATGTACCGTGGCGGTTTGTTAATGTTACTGTTACATTTTAGCTATCAATAAGACGATTAATAATAAAATACAGTTGAACTATTACGGTCGCGTGGATAATACAGCCACTTCGCCATTACGGTCACCTCAGTAATACAGCCACCTCGCCATTGTGATCACCTCAGTAATACAGCCACCTCGACATTATGGTCACCTCAGTAATACAGCCACCTCGCCATTACGGTCACCTCAGTAATACAGCCACCTCGCCATTATGGTCACCTCAGTAATACAGCCACCTCGCCATTGTGATCACCTCAGTAATACAGCCACCTCGCCATTATGGTCAACTCAGTAATACAGCCACCTCACCATTGTGGTCACTTCAGTAATACAGCCACCTCGCCATTGTGGTCACCTCAGTAATACAGCCACCTCGCCATTATGGTCACCTCAGTAATACAGCCATATCGCAATTGTGGTCACCTCAGTAATACAGCCACCTCGCCATTATGGTCATCTCAGTAATACAGCCACCTCGCCATTGTGGTCATCTCAGTAATACAGCCACCTCGCCATTATGGTCACCTCAGTTAAACAGCCACCTCGCCATTATGGTCACCTCAGTAATACAGCCACCTCGCCATTAAGGTCACCTCAGTAATACAGCCACCTCGCCATTATGGTCACCTCAGTAATACAGTCACCTCGCCATTATGGTCACCTCAGTAATACAGCCACCTCGCCATTATGGTCACCTCAGTAATACAGCCACCTCGCCATTGTGGTCACCTCATTAATACAGCCACCTCGCCATTATGGTCACCTCAGTAATACAGCCACCTCGCCATTATGGTCACCTCAGTAATACAGCCACCTCGCCATTATGGTCACCTCAGTAATACAGCCACCTCGCCATTATGGTCACCCCGGAATAGTCCCAATTTTTTTCCATAACATCAAAGTATAGGACATTAGTCCCTTTAAAGCGGTTACCTTGTTATTCTTTTCACATTTTCCCAGTTCCGAGGACGACCTTAATAGTGAGGTTTCACTGTACATTCAGAAAAAAATGTGAATGTTCCGTAATTTAATTATACTTAATTTTTGTAATGGTAATTGTATATGTTTCAAACTTCAAATAATTTTACAACGATAAAGTGTATCACATCGTCGTATAATTACATTATATTATTGTGTACTGATAAAGATAAAGACAACTTTATTGGCAACTCAACTGAGTTGGATTCACATCATTATACATTCAGTAAAATAATACATGTAAAAGTCGTACAATCCCTGCCAAGATATGTGGCGCAGCAGTTATAATATTATTCACCTTGTGCCCCGAGCAGTTATTGCACAGTGTGATTTTATTTGCACAGCATGACTTTATTCATACCTAAAATATAATACTACTACTAATAAAAATAATATAACCCCACCCATACCCTACCCATCGCACATGTTCCACCATAGCACCAAGAGGTTGCTAATCGTTGATTGATTTAACTGCCGAATACGGAAATTCGCAGTCACCCACGTGTTGAATCAGGCGCGTCCGTCACGGATGACCTCACAGGCATTAGTGTGGGGAAATGCAGCGA
>OY759270.1:23084148-23086728 GCA_963662155.1 Lamellibrachia columna | reverse complement strand
CGCAATTCCTGTCTCCCGTCTTCACACGGCTGCAGTGAAAAAAAACGTACATCAATTAGCACACGATTATGAATATACTAAATTGGAACTTCAGTGAGATGTAGAACATGTTGCAGGACATGTACTGAATACTCCCGCCCTCCTTTCATATGGACTGTTGATGCTGAAAATACTAGGTGTCACATCGATGTCCTTACATCGTCATGTGAATACAAGGTGGTTCATATGATACATCGTCATGTGAATACAATGTGGTTCCTATGATACATCGTCATGTGAATACAATGTGGTTCCTATGATACATCTTTATGTGAATACAAGGTGGTTCCTATGACACGATAGTTCTATTTGAGTCTTCAAGTTTCCTCACGCCTTTCACACAATCTTGTCCGTTATTTCTTCTCAAATTATCAGTACTGATGAAGCCGTCACAAAAGTAATATTAAATGGAGATCCAGAATTATAGCCAGACTTACAGATATTGCTGGAGCAAATAGCTCAATCCTTTCATGTAGTTCTGCTCTTTGAAGTCAGTTGCTGCTTCACTGGATATGTCATCAAGGCAGTGGAAAGACGACATCGAACTGTTCACCGATACCTGCGTCTGGGTTATTAACACAAGAAGTAGCATGATATTAAGGTATTTGTTTTTATTAAACAATCTTCAATCTATATGGCGTTTTTCTTCTAAATATTAATTCGGTTTGACTTGTGTGAGTTGTTTTGAGTCTTAAACCTAAATCCGGCAGTACTTTTAAATAGGTATACCCCGTTTACACATAACTCACCGATCGCGATCAAGTTGGATTGCGAATGCGATGCTTTTTGCCGTGTAAACACTTCATCGCGACCGCGATAAATGTAATCCTGCATCGGAGGTGGGTCGCGATCGGCCGAGTATTACGATTAAGGTGTGTCGTGTAAACGGTTTGGGATCGCAATCGCGATATTGGAGTTGAAGTAGGCGATACATTTTGATACTATTTATTTAGAAAAACACCCACCCACACGCACGCACGCACGCACGCACGCACGCACGCACGCACGCACGCACGCACGCACGCACGCACGCACGCACGCACGCACGCACGCACGCACGCACGCACGCACGCACGCACGCACGCACGCACGCACGCACGCACGCACGCACACACACACACACACACACACACACACACACACACACACACACATATATATATATATATATATATATATATATATATATATATATATATATATATATATATATATATATATATTGGATGTACAGAGATTTTGGGATATAATACAAAAAATTGGGATAAAATTATGTGTGTATTTATTTCCAAGTGACATTTAACTTTCGCTGCAAATAAGCGAAAGTGCAACTGACCTTTCTGTCAGCGTGAGAGACCACAATCAACAGGCTGATGCCACAGCCACCAAACTTCCATGACGTCTTTCGCAGGTAGTCGGCAAATGTTCGAATCGCACCCAACTTGTCACTGTCACTCGATGAATTGTACCTGATAGTTTTTCTCAAATTAATGTTCTTATTAAATGTTTAAATAATTAGTATTAGTTGTGCGTCTACTAAAACTTCTCCATCAAAACAAGCATGCCGATATATTTACGATTCGGATTAAGTCGAGAATCGATAGTAACACATGAATAGCTTACAACTAATTGAAGTCGGTTTTTTAAACGATTGCGTAAATAATCGAAAGAGTTGGCTTTAATCGTTGTATCGGGTATATAACTTGATAAAAATGAGTCTGATACGATGCGAAACATCGAATTAACGGGGCAGCTTTACATCGAATTACAATACCAGTGAAAGTTACGGACTCGCAGTTGCTGAGATGGATTCTCGGAACGACAGCGATCGCAGCAGTCCAGGTGTCACATGAATAAGTGCTGGGCTCAGTGAGCTCACGAATCTGCCTGTTCAGGCCGTCGACTGCACAACAGAAACAACATAAGTTGCGGATCTAACTGATAAATGGTTCTTAAAACTCCCTCGTCAAATTCTTTAGCGTGAATAGCCGTATGTTATACTACATGAATTATCCGGCGTTGCTCGTATTTTTCGACATTATTATATAGGTTAATTATGTTTTTTAAAGCTGCGCTTATGGACAGCACTACAATGTATAGTGCATGTATGTCATATTATGTATAGACGCGTTCTCTCCATAAATACCTGTGTGGTAGGACAAACTGTAATAACTTGAAAAAACAATGCTGCATACGTCCAGCGGAAAATGCGTATGCATGATTGCTATCTTTACGATGACATAGAAAACAAAATAATTCCACAATTGAAACGTCTACTGTAGCCCCGGTGGATTCCACATTCGCCCTCATCCCATGTCCGTCAGAAGGGCCACCTGGGTTACCTTGCGTCGTAACATCCACATCATGCCGTCACTGAATGTAAATAAACTTACTACAGCACATACGTACACGCCTATGTGGATATGCTCCAAACGACCAGCGTCAATTTTCCCGCACACGCGGCATATGGCGGTAACGTTTATTTGTGCAACAACAACACTAATAACACATTCCAAAACTGCACAGACACACCAATGTGCA
>OY759270.1:23051648-23079148 GCA_963662155.1 Lamellibrachia columna | reverse complement strand
CCCTGTATACAACTGGCCCCGGTCTCCCTTGTACGTAAAAAGCAAACCGTCACGTCTTTTTAGCAGCCGAGCCGGGTCACAAACCCAGGACTTGCTGCCGTTGTTGCCACAGTCGTCGACGTCGAGTTGTGGGTTCGGGAACTCGGACTTGGTCCACGGCTCGGTCGTCGCTGCCAATCTGTTGAAAGGTAAACGATCGAATAACCTGGACCGGTAGCGCGTCGTGTTTTGTAATATGAGATCAAACATTCTTAAATCGTTTTCGCATTTCGGTTACATAAAGTAGAGACGTTGTGGTCTTAAAAAAGAAATAATTTATAAATGTATGTATGTATGTATGTATGTATATATGTATATGTATATGTATATATATATATATATATATATATATATATATATATATATATATATATATATATATATATATATATATATATATATATATATATATATATATATATATATATATATAATATTAATATATATATATATATATATATATATAATTTCTCGAAATGTTTATTAAATACAATACATATGGTTTGATAGCATCACATGATCAACCCTATTTTATTCCTGTGCATACTCACTGATAATTTTTGACGAGATATGCCAATCCTGTCCCGTATTGGCCTTTCATAAAATCGTCTTCCGTTTCTTGATATATCATTCTGAAGGCAATGTCTGTGATTTTATTCTGCACACCGCTCGCACTGCTCGTCCACACCTGCAGGGTAAAGAGACAGTGCAGTTCATGCAGCTGAAAATATCGTGTTCACATAATAGATAATATTGTTGTAGCTCGATAAGATTGGTGGTGTTCAGCGTGCGCATTAAGATAAAAAATACTCATTTAATATATGACGAAATTAGCCACATCATTGATAAAAAATGCTGTAATTTCACAATTTAGCAATTAACACATATACTTGATATGTTGTTCACTAAATAAGTCAAATTAACAGTGTGACGACCAGTTCAATTGTTTTGTGCAACTGTTTATGTGGTTGGTTTCAGGCACGTAAAGCAGGCATACAATACAAGTTGAAGTAGCGGAGTGTGGTGAAAGAAGAAAGAAAGGGCCACATGGTGAGTTTGATACACATCTCATTAGTGCAATGTAGAGCGATAAGAACATATTAATGAAGAAGCCAACTAGAAGAGAGACAATAGCGAATATGTTGAATATGTGGCGCTCAACCAAGACACATTAACAGTGTAGCGACTAGTTCAGATTTCTTCTAACCAGCCAGTGCTCGAACCTGAATTTAATGTGGTAATATCATTTCGGCCTATATATATATATATATATATATATAGGCCGAAATGATATTGCCACATTAAATTCAGGTTCGAGCACTGGCTGGTTAGAAGAAATATATATATATATATATATATATATATATATATATATATATAAACATATATATATATATATATATATATATATATATATATATATATATATATATATATATATATATATATATATATATATATATATATATATATATATATATATATATATATATATATATATGCTGGAGCAATGATAAGACATTATACCAAGGCATACCTTCCATTCCATTATAGCGCATTTTTTACTCTTGCTCCTGCAGAACTTTTGTCTCGTTACGCCATTGAATGTTGCTACTATAATATACTGACTAAGCGTTTAATAATGACACACATTAACGACACAGATCTGCTGCCATTCACAGTGTTTCCACTGTTGTGATCAAAACAGTTTTTAGAAATCATCTTTGATAAAGACTATAATAATTATTATTTCAATTTCGTGTACTGGCTTGTTAGAAAACATCAGACAACTGAGCTGGTAGCCACACCGTTAATATTTCTGAATTGGTTGCCACATTCGAACGGTCGGTCGGTCGGTCGGTCGGTCGGTCGGTCGGTCGGTCGGTCGGTCGGTCGGTCGGTCGGTCGGTCGGTCGGTCGGTCGGTCGGTCGGTCGGTCGGTCGGTCGGTCGGTCGGTCGGTCGGTCGGTCGGTCGGTCGGTCGGTCGGTCGGTCGGTCGGTCGGTCGGTCGGTCGGTCGGTCGGTCGGTCGGTCGGTCGGTCGGTCGGTCGGTCGGTCGGTCGGTCGGTCGGTCGGTCGGTCGGTCGGTCGGTCGGTCGGTCGGTCGGTCGGTCGGTCGGTCGGTCGGTCGGTCGGTCGGTCGGTCGGTCGGTCGGTCGGTCGGTCGGTCGGTCGGTCGTGGTATACATTCATATCCGATTGCGCCAACTCAATCACACCACAATATAATTGATTCGTCACAGTGACACACCGACTGCCAACTTAAATTATATATACTGCCATGACCGCCAATTTAGACGATATCTACTCGGCCTGAGCGCTATTGACTCTCCTGGAATTTAATTAAAATGCCTCGGTTAATTGTTCGTTCGTCGCGTTTACCGGCAACACTAAGGTTCCTGCACTGGCTGGCTACAAAACATCAAACAACTGAGCTGGTCCCAATACCTTTAATTTGTGTTAGTTGATCGCCACGTTATCAAATAGTCGCATTCATTTCGAATATAATTAAAGACATGTACATTAACCAATACAAAGCGTTCTCGGCCTTTCATGGTAACTTTTATAAATGGTTTTATTGGAAAGCGTCGAATTGTCATGGTCATTACCAAGTCAGACATTGACATGGATATTGTATATTGTTGACTATATATATATATATATATATATATATATATATATATATATATATATATATATATATATATATATATATATATATATATATATAGAGAGAGAGAGAGAGAGAGAGAGAGGGAGAGAGAGAGAGAGAGAGAGAGAGAGAGAGAGAGAGAGAGAGAACGAAGATAGAAAGAGAGATATATCGTGTGGGCTGTAGTCCTGATCGCAAAAGTGATTGTTATTTTGAAATCTCCTCATCTTCTATTAAGCTATTACGTCAATGAGCCACTTTCGTATCGAGTTAATTATGCTCTTCCCTATTTCATGAGCTTCAATGCCGTTGTGAGGCTCTTGGTGCGCCTGTTTCAGCGGCGCCGGTTTCGTTACCATGTATTTGTTACTATTAATAAGTATTTGTTATATCACGTACGAAATCACCGAACTAAAGTTAGCTTAGCAAAGCAATTGAAAACGTAGACATCTCTGACCTTTCTGAAACCAACAGAGACCACAATCACCAGGTCGTTGTCACAGTCTCCAAACTTCCACGACGTCTTTCGCAGGTAGTCCGCGAATTCTCGAGTGACGTCCAACTTTTCAGATTCATCTGGTCGAAACCTATGAGATAAAACATGAAAGAGCTATAAAGCATCGTGTAGCATATTCGCCTACTTCAGCTTATAATCTTACAAGATACTTGGTTAGTAACATAATGATGCAAACTCATTAAAGTAGTTACACAGTTTTGATCAAAAGGTGGCTATGGTTACTGTTCGCATCATAAGAGGAACATACTAGGGCTAAAGCATAAGGCAATCATACTGTGATATTAAAGCTTATACAAGGAACTTACTGTTTCATGCATTAGTTCGTTTTCTGTTTGGTGTAAGATACGTGGAGGAGTGTCTTGAAGCATGTCAGTTCAAATGCGTGTACACGTGTCTGTGTCTCTTCTTAGAATTTTAGAAGCATAGAAATATTTTTGGAAGCCCTGTATGCTGACAGAATGCAATTTGGAACCATAACATGAAATGTATAATCATAATTTCCTACATTTACTAGTCATATTAAGTGAACATCTAAAAAGGACACCACAACTCACAGTACCTAAGTGATGGAGATATGAAGTATCTTATCTACCTCAGTGACGGAGATATCACGTATATATCGCAGTGATGGAGACATCAAGTATCTACCTCAGTGGTGGAGACATCGAGTATCTACCTCAGTGATGGAGACATCAAGTATCTACCTATTTTGGTCGTTTGTTGGGAATGATCATTTCTTTTATTTCGAATAGCTTTCTTTATCTCAGATTTTATAAAATCAAAATATATATCTCTCAAAAATCTCCAAATTCAAACTGTATCTTGTACATACATTCATTACATGCCACACGGACCATTTTCTAAAATAAGTGCAGTTATCTTAAACAAATCCAGGACTATTAATTTTGCTTGTCTATATAACCCAATCAAAAGAGAAAAGCAATCATTTGTCCCAAGATGATTCATGATTCAAATCCAACTATGTGCTAGTTTTAGAAGTGGAAAGATTTTGATTTGACAAGGTAACTGCTGAAAATTGTGTCCGATTTGATGATTTAAATAAAAAGTAGATTGACGTGTAACGTTCACCATGATGGGCAAAGTGGTTGTATTAATATGTGTATTATATACGGTGTATATATTATAAGTATATATATGCATTTGGTTAAGATCTTCACTTTACATTAGTTTATCTGAAGACTCTCTAGGGAAGTGTGTGAATGGTTACTTTGCAATTGACATAATTTGGCCACCAAATAAAAAATGGTAAATTTTCTAATTTGAACTTTTTAAAATGTTTACTTATTATGCTCTTCATGGAATTTTTATAGAATTATTCATTTTTTTATTTGCATTACAGGCTCCTGTGACAACTGTCAGCGGTCAAATCATCTACGAAAGACACCATCAGTTCTTCACCGTGTGCCTGCTCCTGACCGGGCCTTCACACAATTTATGATGAATGTGGTTGGTCCACTACCTGAAACTTCAAGGGGCAGCAAATACAGTGTTGTTCTCAACGATTACCTCACTAAATGGTCAGCGGCCGAGTCAATTTCAAGCAAGGAAGCCGTCCATATATAACCTTTCCTGACAACAATCATCTGCCGATACAGCTCCACTTTGATAATCATAAGTGACCATGGTAGAGATTTTTGCAAACAAATTAATGAAGATCTATGCACACGTCTTGGGGTTGACCATAGTGAAGTATGTGAATGATCACCAAGATAACTGGAATGAGTTCCTCGACCCTATCCTCCTCGCTTATCGAACATCTATACACAAACCCACTAAGGAATCACCTTTGTTCTCGGCTTTTGGCAAAAAGTTGCTGACCGATGAGGAGTTTCCAGTTGGTGCTCAAGATGGTTCTCATGATCCCGATCACGATCCTCAGACAGGTCTCGGTGAACGTATCGCAGGCACGGTAGGCATATTTGAGAGTCACGTACAAGCACGAGACAACATCAAGTTGGCACGATCAAAACAACAGAAGAATGATGACGACCATCGCGAGGCTCCTGCATATAAGGTAGGCGATCTGGTCCTCATTGACAACTCACGTCGCAATAATCGCAAGGGTGACAAACTATAGCCAAGATGGACAGGTCCCATTCAGACCGAAGAAGTGTATGAGAAGGGTACATTCCGCATCAATGGAAAAACACCTTACACAATGCCACAAGAATGCGCCCCTACAACGTTCCATGGTCATGACATGGTGCCTTCAACCCCAAGCAGGAGTGATTGTATAATTACTAAAGTTGAAGCAACCGAGTCCTTGGATTACTCACCTATTGATTCAAAATGGCAGGCTGGGCGTGGCACTGCACTCCAGTTGCAAGTTTTAAATCTAATTCCACCTTCAACCCCAAGAAGAGTTAAAGCACTGGAGCCACAATCAACCTCAGTCACTACGCGAGGAGATGGAAATTGCTTTTCCCGATCACTTGGCGATCTCCTCACAGGTGTTCAATCAGACCACAACGTTCTTCACCAGGTGATCGTGAACTTCATCGAGGAAAACGAAGAGACTTTCAACAATGTGGCCCACTGCTCCAACTATGCACAGGAAAGTCACACGTCACTCCCAGGGGAATGGGCTACAGAGGTGGAGGTCGTTTCTGCAGCTACACTGCTGGCAACAAACGTTTGCATATTCTCACCTTACAGCAGAGACTATAACGGAAGAGTCACTATAAATGGCTGACACAAAAGCTATGGAAGGAGTTCCTCCAGTCGACAGCCTCTCCTTATGATTTACATGTGCAACATGAGTTACCATTACCAGCCAGTATACCAAATATAACATGTGAACTAGAACACGGGTGTTTTTGCCAGTGGATAGGGTAGAAAATTTACTGCCGTTTGAATGCAATGACACTCATTTTTAATATTGTCAAGTGATTTCTTAATACTATCAACACTCATTGGACTGTTATTTTCTATTCCATCGACTACATTAATTAAGCTTCTTTAATAAAATGTTGTTGAACACCTTGTGTATGTGGCTTCTTTGACATATTGGGTTACTCTGTGTTCTTTAACGAGATATACTAATTGGTTAGCTGCAATTGTGGCATATGACCAGGGCTGGAAAGGAAATAACTACAAAACTGAAGGTAGCTAGCTGGTCTACCTGGCTGAAATATCTGGTAGCCTGCAGACATTTCCGTCATTCTTCAACCTGGTGCCTGTCAATGTTGTTTAATATCTTAAGAACTACGTTGGCCAGTGAGGTTGCAGAAATATTTTGGTTGAGAATGGCGGATATAAATGCTAGAAAGGTCAAAAGTAAAACATTTGAAATCGCTGCCACCTTTAAAAATGGCGGATATTAATGTCAAATAATGTCAAAAGTAAAATATGTGAAATTGCTGCCCATGAAAACCTATATTTTGGTACCAACATTATTATTCTAAGTGGTGTAATGCTTAAGATATGGGGAAATTGTTCTTGACGGCCACCATTTTTTTAAATGGCAGATATATTAATGTTGGAGAAAGCCAAAAGTAAGGTATTTGAATCATAGCCCCTGAAAACGATATATTTTGATACAAGAATTTGTAATCTAAGTGACGCAGTTCTTAAGATGTGTGAACAATCAGCTTTCACTGCCATCTTTAAAATGGCCGCCAGTGCCGTCCAAGGCAATATATGAGATCGCCGGGGTCTAAATTTGTTCGTCCTGTTGAGTTTTAAATCTGTGCCAAGTTTCATTTTGAAAAAAATCACGGTTTTCAGCTATCTACTGCACTATTGCAATGTTTATGTGTGAGCCATGCTCGTACTTGCGTAAAGACCTATTTTAAGTTTTTAACATGCCCCATACAAACCCAAAATATACAGATAATATATATATAAAACTCACATACATGCATGCCTATGTTATTTTAAAACTATGTTAGGAACAATAAATAATTAGCAGGGGTCACTATTCTATGGGGGGATCGCTTTTCTATGGGGGTCACTTTACTTTCTCACGCCGGCCCATCCACAGAGAATGAACGGCGTCCATGGTATTTTGTGGATCATTTTAAACATTATGTATCTTGATTTGCCTACGTGGAGAAATAACCATTCACTTAATGTAGTTAATTAATTCAATATATATTAAGGTATCACTTCTTCTGCGCAGTTCTTGCATGACTGGATGGTGCTAAAGTGTGTGGTATCGTCAATAAAAAACTAAATTAAATAGTTTACTTGCTTGCATCAGGGCATATGTCTAGATTTTGACAAATCTAGACATATTTTTAATATACTGAATACATGCGCTGCAATGCCTCATTTAACACGCAACGTATTAAACTTAAATTCATAATTGTCATCATCAAAGAACTTACTCTACGTTTTGTTGGAGACCCCGTACGATGGCGATGGCAGCGACCCAACCTTGGCAAGGGTCGTCACCTCGTAGTTGAGTGATTATCTCGTTCAGGATATCGACTGGATAAAGAAACAACGACAGTAATCGCCGGGTAAACGACCGGGCACCTGATCACAGGCCACATATATCAATTATGTGGGTGACTTATATAATATGTCACAATTATTATGTACATCTGACAATGTTAGTGACATTGTTACCAAGTTAATTGATGTCATTATACTATCTATAAGTATACGATACAAACTGCGCTTGTAACGTTGGATTTACAATTTAAATTTAAGAATATTATGTCCACTGATTAGTAGACATATGCTATGATGGAAACAACTAGTCATTACACCACAAATGGTAAGAATGTTATGCACTTATTTTAGAAGCCAGTAAAGCAACCGACAAAGTTAACTATTGCCACCATTTTAAAGTGATCATAAAACTTCAGATACCACCTTTGGTGTTACGATTGCTGTTGTACATATGCACTACACTAAGCAAACATTTCAAGTGAATTAGACTCATTTATCCCAGCTTGCTGCTTGCATTGGAGTCAAACAGTTTCATACTTTCTTCTCTGTATGTCAAGCAGTTTTCAGTGTTCTTCTAACAATGCAATATGTAAGCTAAGCCTGAATGAAGAGATCAACGATTAAGTCGAGCATAAATATGGCCGTTGTGTCCCGCTGACTTATTTACAGTCTCCAAGTTGGCACGTTTTGGCCGTTCAAAAAGGTTGCTGACCCCTGCTCTAATGCATATATATTCATGAAGTTTATTCAAAGGTGTATCGACGATAAGAAGATCAACATGATAAGCAGTGTTTATACATTACCAATACAAAATCCACGGTCTAATTGTGATATAAATCATTGCAACACTCTACATGAATACAGTATATGTGGCATTAATTATGTTAGTAAAGTGGCAGACAGAGATTAATAACGAACGAAAACGCGAAGTAAATGTTATACCATTATACCATTACTCAAATATCTTATATGTTGTCTAATTGCTATTTTGATCTGCGAAATAAATACTTCGTTTATATCTAGATATGGTTAACTAAATTTAGGTAAATTCCACGACGTGACCGTACAAGTGAGCAAAAAACCTTCGTTTCTCGTGAGCAGCTGATCCGGGTCACAAATCCAAGACTTCCTGCCGTTGTTACCGCATTCGTTGAGGTCCAATTGTGGGTTCGGGTAGTCGAAGAAGGCCCACGAGTTGGTAGCCACAGTTGTCGTAGAGGTATGAGCACATGCAATGATCAACACACAGCCGATGATCAGCTTGGTGTGTTGAACGAACGTCATGGCCATTGCAGTCGGCGTCTGCTCAACGAGCTGCCGTTTCCTTAACTGATTAGTCCACTAAGGCAGTCCCGTGGCATAGAGCAAAATGTCTCCGACGCAGACGCACTGCAAACATACGCCCTTCTGTCCCTCTAATCCGACTACTGATTATTCAAGTCGTGCCGCTCTACTATTGGGCCAACAACCTTGTGCTGATGTCATTCAAGTTGTTCACGCTTCACTGGGCACATTTGTGCGGCTATTGTTATAATACTTAAGGTAGCTACTGCTAGTTCTTTTCTTTATAATAGTTAATTGTTTATATTGTATTCAGCTCGTGTTTGGGAACGGGTTAGCTTATCTTTAGTTGAGAATGAGCATACTGCAAGAATGGGAACTGAGTGTGCTGCCCTCCGTTGATTAATCTTGGCGTGTGAGGGCCGGCAGTACCTACCACTGGATTGTACTGGCAACGTTTGGATGCCCTCCAACATTTAACAAGATTTAACAATATTGTCATCCAAAGGAAAAACACAGATGGCATGTGGACAAGGTAGCCGATGGCTTATCGAGCTTACCTACTGGCTTATCCACTGGCTTATCTACGGGCTTATCTACTGTATGTGTAAACAGCCCTTCTGAGACATGAAGCGGCATATCAATTCATGACATATCAAACTACCATTAACCAAATCGCAAAAAGAAGAAAGGTGCAGAATATAGGTTTGAATGCTATTATCAACCGAGGAGAGCCTCGATTGGCGCCGGAACCATGGATATAAAGTGTGGGTGTTCTGTCGGTCTGTCGGTCGACACCTTTTACATACTGTCGGTCGGTCTGCCGGTCTGCCGGTCTGCCGGTCTGCCGGTCTGCCGGTCTGCCGGTCTGCCGGTCTGCCGGTCTGCCGGTCTGCCGGTCTGCCGGTCTGCCGGTCTGCCGGTCTGCCGGTCTGCCGGTCTGCCGGTCTGCCGGTCTGCCGGTCTGCCGGTCTGCCGGTCTGCCGGTCTGCCGGTCTGCCGGTCGGTCGGTCGGTCGGTCGGTCGGTCGGTCGGTCGGTCGGTCGGTCGGTCGGTCGGTCGGTCGGCCATGTTATACATTCATCAGATTGCACCAATTGAATCACACCACAATATAATTGATCCGTCACAGTGACACACCGACTGCCAACTTAGATTATATATATTGCTATGACCGCCAATTTAGACGATATCTACTCAGCCTGAGCGCTATTGACTGTCCTGCAATTTAAGTAAAATGCCTCTGTTAATTGTCCGTTCGTCGCATTTAATGGCAAGACTAAGGTTCCTGCACTGGCTGGCAAGAAAACATCAAACAACTGAGCTAGTGGCAATACCTTTAATTTGTGTTAGTTGATCGCCACGTAATCAAGTAGTCGAATATAATTAAAGACATGTACATTAACAAAACGTTCTCGGCCTTTCATGGTAACTTTTGTAAATGGTTCTATTGGAAAGCTTCGATTTATCATGGTCGTAAACAAGTCAGACATTGACATGGATATTGTATATGGCTGAGTTCAAGTTACATGGGAATCGTTTGTGTGTGTGCACCCTTTGAACCAACCAAATGGAAATACTACTAAGTCGGTCGGTCGGTCGGTCGGTCGGTCGGTCGGTCGATCGGTCGGTCGGTCGGTCGGTCACTATAACATGGCCTACGTTAGCAGGCCATGCTAAAATAGTCACAACACACATACGGCCTATAAATTTATCCGATATGAATCAATGCGTGTTTAGCATTGCAGGCGGGTCGATTGCAGGCTGCACTAGAATTAGCATATGCTGTTTGGCCGTTTATGTTAAACACGCCTATGCTGTTTCACCCAGTTGAAATTATGTTAACAGCAAGCGATTTTTGACTTAGTATATACGCGACGTATCGGTATTATTTGAACCTATAAGAGCTACTGAAATTAGAAAATACACAAATATAGCACGACCCTTCCTCCACGAAAACTATAACATTAGCAAAACTAGTGTCGCCATTTGGTGGCCCCGTAGAGGAATTGCACAAAGGAGCACAACATAAACTGACGATAGGCTTACGCTTGTACTGTCGTCAAGATAAATCGCTCAAGAAGATTACACGCCTCGGCCATTATCTTGCTAAAGCCACGAACCATCAATTATATTCGATAAAAATCAACGCGTATATATGTGAGAATGTATAACACTATATGTTTAAATAAACATAATCTGTAGGAGCCTCTAAGTGTCTAGCAGTCCACAATTAGGAGCGACCGTAACCATGAAAGCATAACAATAGTTGCCAAAGCTCGGTCGAGCAAGACATTACACGATTTAGCAAGAATTGACACGCTGGCCTAGCTATGACACTGGCGACTTGTGAATAATAAGGGGGTGTGGCGGGAGTCCCAACCCTCAGCTACAACCTGTTTTTGGGGCCAACCTCCCACCTTTCACCTTTCACCTGTTTGTTAGACTAACCTTCCACCCATTTTTTAGGCCAACCTCCCACCTCCCACTAATTATTAGGACCAACCTCACACTTCCCAATTCCTGCCTTAATATATTATTATTAGTGCGATCGCATATTTCGTTCCCGCGGTGCGTATTGTTGTTTTTCCATATAACAATGTTTACTTGGGGGTATTGTATTAGCTGTCCAGGATGCACCTTTTAATTTCTCCATGCTGATGCATATATGTCATCCTAAATATGAAAGTAATTGATTCGTTTTAATATAGCCCGAAAACAATATTGCATGCATTTATGTTGTGTTCATGTTTACACAGGGTTACTGAGTCCACTTTACGATTGCTGTGTCGAATTACTTGATTTCAAATACTTCCTTCTGTGCTTCGACTACATCGGAATAGACGAGTCGCGCACCGTGAAGAACATTCCGAGCTGTATTGTCTTCAATTCGCCCCACATCCTCTATCGCGCTTGATGGGAATCTCCTAGTTGTTTGTGTATGCTATACAGTCCCTGTAGCACATGATACATGTGCATCTGTATCGGTACCGTTCATTCAATACAGCACAACGGAAGTTCGTACACGCACACCCACTGATAACAAATAGCACAACCACAGTTCATTGATATTTCGAATTTGCTGACGACGCACATGCCTAGGAACTTCCCGTTCAAATGGAATCCTCGTGTGCGATGACTGGGTTGAATATTAATGCTTGAAAGACCCCGGCTATGGCATAAGACCACCCTGAAAGCATCAACATCTTTACAAGGGAAGGAAATGTTTGGAGAAAGTCGATGACTTCAAACAGCTTTGGTCAGCACGGCAACCATATACGTCACAACCAGGAAGGCAGTGGCATGGAGAAAGCTTAGTCAAATTACAAATATGGACGTCTGCGCTACCACACAAATGTACAGCAGCGCTTATTCACGGAAGCAGTAGAATGTGATGCGAATCTTAGATAATGACAAAACATTCAGGCAACAACTAGACGGTGTTATACAAGAATGATGCCTACTTTCAGTTGTAAGCATTTGACACACTTTTATTGCGGAACGAGCCAATTTGTGCGCTTGGAGGCTGGGATTTGGTGGAACTATCCTTTGGGAACCAGCACATGGAAAACAAGCCAAGGTAGGCCAGCCTTAACATGTGTCGACTGTCTAGAGGAATATACAGGACTGTAGCGTGATGAGTTGAAAACGGCAAAGAGGGATTGGCGTATATATGTTCGGAAATAGATGGATGAATATTATGATAATGTTGACAACATATTTAAAATACAACGTCATTTTAAAGGTTCTCAATTGAAGTTCACACACTGACGCACTGCTTCATGGGCCACGTGTCACTCCATATCGGAGTAATCTTCTGACAGTAGTGGGTCAACACCCATGTCTGTCGGTGTTACCAGTATATTTTCGCAGTCATTGGCACTACAGCCGCAAGAACTAATGTCCGTCCAATGTACCAACATGTCTCTGTCAACAATACATCCAATGCCATGAGGGGATAGCACTGGTGGTGCCTCCAAGCAATGCCGCCAAATAGCTATATGATAGTTTTCACGCTTGATGTGTTGGTCACATGCATCCTTGCATGATGACAACATCGCTGGGTCTGTTGTTCTGTAGCCTTTTGCTTTACCGTGAAAAAGAAAAGCGCTGGTCTGTTATCGCAGTCGTCGACACCACAGCGACAAGCACCAGTACATGTTAACCGATTGAGCTTGCACGAGCAACGAGCGCCAGTACATTTCTTACACTTGCAGCTGACACATTCAAGTACTGCCTGTGGAGCTGCAGGACTGTCCGTCCAATCTACCAAAATGTCTCCGTCAACAGTCCATCCATTGCCTTGACGGGATGGCACTGGTGGTCGTGCAGCCATGCTGTGACGCCAAATGGCTGCCTGATAGTTGGCACGGTTTATTTGTTGGTTACATGCATACTTGCATGGTGGCAACTTCGCTGGGTCTTTTGTTCTCGACCCAAACATGGTATGACGCAATCCGTTCACATCACACTCTTGTAATCGCCCACACAAGGAGGCAGAAGGCATTGGTCGACTTCGTTGGGCCATTTTTCTGCAGTGGAACACAGAACAAGAACCATATCTAGAGATGGTCTCTCTGGCAAGGGCCATTGATCAGGTGAGACAGAATCGATGTCCAGAAAGAACGCCGACAGGTGACATCCTCACAGTGGCAAAGCAGCGTTTCACAGAGTTTTGTTCATCACTTGGACCAAATGGAAAGTTCTGGTCATCATACGTTGAAATTGTTGATCTTCTGCTGCAATTTATTCGGTCCACCAGAGAGGCTGGTTAGAATTTGCACATTCAGTGTTTGCTAAAGATGATGCCATGGTTTGCAGCATACAACAGGATAAATTATGCCAGATACTTGCCTGCATATGTTCTACAAATGATGACACTACCAGAAAGTCATCCCGAAGCACACACATTCGTTATCAATGGTGAATTTGCAGTGCAAAGATCGACAGGAAATTCATTTGGCCGCATTCAACATAACCAAACCATTGAAGTAACTGGAAATTCGGGACGCGAAAACCCGTGGTGGAATTGTGGGAATCACACTGAATCATGGAGCAGTTCTTAAAAGGATGGTACTTAGGGCTGACCGAGGTGAATACTTACCTGTGTGCAGGGAGATGTCTGGGCAATCGAATGCAACTACAAACCACAGACCAAAGGATGTTGGGAAAAGACGTGTTGCTGAAGACGAAGCGGCTGTGCGTCGTATTGAGACATGCATCACAAACTGGAACAACCCATTTCAGGCAGTTGATAAACTCCATCATTATCATTTGGCTTCTGGAAGAAATGCGACAAGTGACATTTCAACTGACCTGTTGGGAGCATATGCAAAGAGGGAGGAAGTTTTCAAGGAATTTGTTTATGAGAGGTTGGACACAGATGGACAAAAGGACTATGCGCCAATACCAAAGATGAAACCGAAAACCTTTAAATCTTTAAAAGTTGCCACCATGCATGTTGCTCGTGCAAGCTCCATCCGTTCACATGTACTGGTGCTTGTCACTGTGATGTCGATGACTGCGATAACAGACCAGCGCTTTTCTTTTTCACGGTAAAGCAAAAGACTACAGAACAACAGACCCAGCGATGTTGTCACCATGCAAGGATGCATGTGACCAACACATCAAACTATCAGATACCTATTTGACGGCACTTCTTTGAGGCGCAACCACCAGTGCCATCCCCTCTTGGCAGGGGATGTATTGTTGACAGAGACATATTGGTACATTGGACGGACATTGGTGCTTGCGGCAGTGATGCCGATGACTGCGAAAATATACTGGTCACACCGACAGACATGGGTGTTGACCCACTACTGGCAGAAGACGACTCCGATATGTAGTGACATATGGCCCATGAAGCAGCGCGTCGGTTTGTGAACTTCAGTAGAGAAACTTTAAAATTATGTTGTATTTTAAAATATTTTTTCATCATTATCATACTATTTGTGATTTGCCAAAATGTCTACTTACATCAGAATGTCTACTTATATTAACATAATTGTGAAGTCAATATATGCATATTATAATTATGCATTTAGATATCATAGAGATAAGTATGTTATAAACTATCTGTTAGCCAGATAGAAAGTCGTTTAGATAAACATAATGTGAGCTATGCCCACTCTGAAAAAGACTTTGTGGTTTTGTTTGATAATGGGGTAGGGTTACTGAAATGTCTGTATAATTTTTCAAACATAACAAATGGCAATTATTCGTTCAGTAAGTTTAAGTAATTGACCATATAAACATAGACACCTGGTCTGTTGATATGAAATTTCATAAAAGACATGATGTCGTTGCTACGTGTGTGATTCCGTCTAACGTACACTGACTGAAAAACGGTATATTTCATTCCATACATGAGCAAAACGTTAAATTTGTACACCTGATTGATGGTAAAAGAATGTTTTGAATTAAGTTATGAAAAACTACGTGAGATCATAAAATGCGTCTTTCGTAGGTAGTCAGCAAATTCTTGAGCCGCCTCCAACTCTTCATCATAAGTGGACGGGTACCTGACATATGTTCATAATTAACTTTCTTGTGTTTAATATAGTTTGCGGTAGCTGTGTTCAACCGATACAGGGGCCCACCAACCTACTTGACACATTGCGCTGAGATCTCAAAGAGAAAGGCGTCAGACAGCGATCAGGCAGATACCTTGTGAGGCTCAGAGAGATAACGACAGATCGGACGAGATGGCCCAGATTATGGTGGAGGGGGGAGGGGGGAGGGGACGGGACTAATTGCGACCATAAGATGGTCCCTGTCGCAGGAACAACAATCATTCATTCACTCATATAATTATTTTCAGCAGTGCGTAATTGCAGTGCGTCATTTTCTCTTTGTCAAAACTGACAATTTGACATACATTTACGTCAAGCTTTTAAACATAAATTTGCAATTGCTCAACGACACGCACTAGCCGTCGCTCAAGCGAATTCTCGGGACGACGGCGACAGAGGCGACCCAGCCTTGACAAGACTCGCCGCTTCTCAACTGACGAATCTGTTCATCCAAGGCGTCGACTGCACCACATAAACAACTTTAGATGAATCTGACAAAACGTAGCTGATAAGTAGTTGTTTAAATTATATTAAACAGAACATACAGTACAGAGACAGACCAGGTTCAGACATGTGTGAATTAGTACAAGTGTGAATGAATCAGTACTGGGGAAATTGTAGACACTAAACAGTTGAAAAATACCAACTATCAACTGGGGTGGGCACTGGGCAGTGGGCAGATGCCAGTGGGCTGGTCATTCAGGCAGGCAAGAATTGGAGGGAAGACAATAGAATGTCCACTGGTAGGGTGAAATGGTGATACGTTGATGGTTAATCATGGCTTGATTGCCTCTGCAAATATGTCTGAAGTAAACATTTTGGGCTAACTACTTCCAGCCAAGTGAACTTATGGGGTCATTAGATCTATGCAAAAGGTTACATTCATGCAAAACATATGCATCTGTAACATCTGTATTCTGTATGTACTATGTAGTAGTAATATGTACTGTGTAATGTGTGTGCTGTGTATGCAATACTATGCATTGCTATTATATGAAATATCTATTAAAATAATGCACATTATTAAAATTATACCACTGGAAGTCCCATTCTTGAAAATAGGTTAAACTACATTCCAATATATGAAGCACTGGTGTATACTATACACGTGCGTACGGTGCGCGTGTGCAGTGACTCTATGAACGACGTCATCGATAATACTAAGAATAACTCTGGGGATCCCCTGGACGCCAGGTATATCGCCAGCGCTACAGACGTAGTAAGCTACAAGTTTGAGCTTGTGTTGTTTCTTGGCAATGCCTTTGTCCCCATTGACATACAATTGCAATGGATTTTTTGGTACTCAGAAAAGGGGTCCGGACTCCGTAGACCCCCTGGATCCGCCTATGTGTATATATATTTAGATAACTCGATTTGATTCACATATACAATTATTATATGGATATAATAACAAATGGTAATAAGTGTTGTTATTGTTAATGCTCCTGTTGAAATTTAATGGTAACTTATGCATAATAAATGATTTGCCTGAGAAAAAACCCGAATGTTGCACTTTGCACCTATTTGTTTGGATTACGCGTAATAATGTAAAATGGCAGTTTGCTTATATCATTGTTACATTTGTAATTATTTCATAATAAAATTCATAAAAGCTGTATATTCCGAAGTTTAATTAAATTCATTTCGGTAATGGTAGTTGGATATTTTTCAAACTTCAAATCAGTGTGCTACGTGGGCTTAGCCGCGCGCACCGCACACGTACCATAAACGTACTACGTGGGCTTAGCCGCGCGCACCGCACACGTACCATAAACGTACTACGTGGGCTTAGCCGCGCGCACCGCACACGTACCATAAACGTACTACGTGGGCTTAGCCGCGCGCACCGCACACGTACCATAAACGTACTACGTGGGCTTAGCCGCGCGCACCGCACACGTACCATAAACGTGCTACGTGGGGTTAACCACGCGCACCGCACACGTACCATAAACGTGCTACGTGGGGTTAACCGCGCGCACCGCACACGTACCATAAACGTGCTACGTGGGGTTAACTGCGCGCACCGCACACGTACCATAAACGTGCTACGTGGGGTTAACCGCACGCACCGCACACGTACCATAAACGTACTACGTGGGGTTAGCCGCGCGCACCGCACACGTACCATAAACGTGCTACGTGGGGTTAGCCGCGCGCACCGCACACGTACCATAAACGTACTACGTGGGCTTAGCGGCGCGCACCGCACACGTACCATAAACGTGCTACGTGGGGTTAGCCGCGCGCACCGCACACGTACCATAAACGTACTACGTGGGCTTAGCGGCGCGCACCGCACACGTACCATAAACGTGCTACGTGGGGTTAGCGGCGCGCACCGCACACGTACCATAAACGTACTACGTGGGGTTAGCCGCGCGCACCGCACACGTACCATAAACGTGCTACGTGGGGTTAGCCGCGCGCACCGCACACGTACCATAAACGTACTACGTGGGCTTAGCGGCGCGCACCGCACACGTACCATAAACGTGCTACGTGGGGTTAGCGGCGCGCACCGCACACGTACCATAAACGTACTACGTGGGCTTAGCCGCGCGCACCGCACACGTACCATAAACGCGGCACGAGGAACATACCGTTTTTTGTCACCGTCTCTCCCTTCACCACTCAGGCGTGTCCGCAACGGACGACGTCACCTGGATCAGCGTGACCGTCCACATTGGCGTAGGTGATAAGTCATCAAGTAGCGCGATTCGCATGGAACATTCATATCGGACGAAGGACGTCATTTTTATATCTTTGATGTTTATACGTGCAATATTTCTAACAAGCAAAATTATAGTCTTTATATATGGCCGAAATAAATAGCTAACGACCGAGCATTGGATTGATTTAAGCAAAGTTATTATAACAAGAGAATCCGTCTCGGCGACAGCACGTGAGCACCTTTATGTAAGACAACTATTTATTCACGTACAATAGGAATATCTCAAGTAACCAGAGTCTTGCAGCATGTTGCTGCCGGCCCGAATCACGTAGCACTTCGGTCAGCGTTTAGTTCAACCCACTATGTCCGTACAAAGGCGCAAGGGCAATGGAGAAATCAGGCGATGGAAGGATACGTACGAATAGGTTTATCGCAGCAACGACAACAGGACTGTATGCTCCCAAGTAAAAATAAGTCTGGTCACACATCTGTCAGAGCAGTGGTGACGTTTATATTGATAATAATATAGTTTTTATTATTCACACTATGAACAACCACGGGTACCCTTACCTTGTTTTTTTACCGTACTGTATTTCACCAATGCAATGATACGAACATTACCTAGAATCTTCTTTTGATAAAAAATGTGTTCTGTATAATGTTATGACATGGTTGCGTCATTGTGTTAATAGCTGCTTACCATCTAAACTGAACTAGATCAATTTAACAAACAGTACTTTAATGTTTCTTCATGTTTTATTTAATAGGTTTCCATCAAATAAGATAGATATGCAGAAAGTGACTCGAGCATTTTCCGATTACCGAAAGACGTCGTGGAAGTTTGGCGCCTTCGACAACCACCTGGTGATTGTGGTCGCCAAGAGCGACAGAACGGTCAGAGATGGTTATGTTTTGCTAATAATTTATTTAGTTCGATGTGTTTTCACTTGACATGATAAAAAGCATGACGAAATCTACGAAGCTGACACCGACGACATCAAGAACAATGTAGCATCATTGAAGGTCATCAAATAGGGAATGGAATAATGAAGTCGTTGTCTCGTACAGGGGGGATGAGTTGATGGATACAGTCGTTTTCTCTCACAGGGGGATGAGTTGATGGATACAGTCGTTGTCTCGTACAGAGGGGACGATTTGATGGATACAGTCGTCGTGTCGTACGGGGGGACGAGTTGGTGGATACAGTCGTTGTCTAGTACAGGGGGACGAGTTGATGGATACAGTCGTTGTCTCGTACAGGGGGACAGGTTGATGGATACAGTCGTTGTATCGTACAGGGGGGATGAGTTGATGGATACAGTCGTTGTGTCGCACAGGGGGACGAGTTGATGGATACAGTCGTTGTCTAATACAGAGGGACGAGTTGATGGATACAGTCGTTTTATCGTACAGTGGAAACGTGTTGCAGGTAAATTCCCGACAAGCAGAACACACATGATGACATAATTGGCTGACATAGTGTTAATATCAATGTAATTTCTAAATCGCTCCGCATGTAGCAAGTAAGACAACATGCCAAACAACGTCTCTAGTCCTGTAATGTAGTTACAATACGAGTTGGTGAAATGGCATTGTCAGTGTGAGTGCAGGCGTACACAATGACAGTGTGTCCCGCACGTAGCTTGTGTACCGTGGCAAGTGAACCTAAATTAATACAACAAACATCGACTTTATTGATCTTGCGACGCCAGCGCGGTGACATAGCTCTGTCTCTGACGCCAACGTGATGACATAGCGCTGTCTCTGACGCCAGCGCGGTGACATAGCTCTGTCTCTGACGCCAGCGCGGTGACATAGCTCTGTCTCTGACGCCACGCAATTCGGCCTCTCTTGGTATGCAAATATTCCATTGACGACGGATCAACTGTGAGCTAACAGCCATTCATCGCGCCAGTGGGTCATTTATGTTCAGGTGACTAGTACAATGACCCGAGAGCTGACAGGTGATATTAATACAACAAAAGAACCACAACTATGACGCCAGCGCGGTTGCATAGCTCTGTTTCTGTTGCCACGCCATTCGGCCTCTCCTGGTATGGAAATATTCCACCAACGACGGATCGGCTGTGTGTCGATGAGTCAACGGTTATTCAACGCGCCGGTGGGTCATTTATGGTCAGGTGACCCCAAAACATGTGGGAATTGGAACATTGTTGAGACCCCTGCCACAGGAACTGATACATTATATCTCACTGCACATCGCTGTCGCTAGCTATTTGTTTCAGTCAAATACGTCGTAAAATTTTCCGTTAGCACACCAAGACGATGCTGTTCCCTTGTCTTAAACATTACATGTATAACAGTTAAAGGGGTAACGTATTCCCTCTGAAAGAAAATGACATATTTGTCGTCTATAAAATTCCTACGCGGACACCGCTACTTCCTGGTTGGTGGGCTACGCCGCTGTGGACAGTCACGCTGACCACAGTGAGGTCATCCGTGACGGACTCGCCTGACTAAACACGGGAGTGACGGTGAATTTCCATACTCGGCAGTTAAATCAATGAACGATTAACAACCTTGATGGTATTGTGGGACATGTACGATAGGTAGGGTATGGGTGGGGTGATATTATTTCAGGTAATAATGAGTGGAGTTCAGGTAATATATCTTTGATGTAAATAAAGTCACACTATGTAAATAAAATCACGCTATGCAATACATGCTCGGGCACAATGTAAATACAATTATATCTGCTGCGCCACATATCTTGGCAGGGATTGTGCGACTTATACATGTAATGTTTTATTGAATGCCTAACTATGTGAATCGAATTTAGTTGAGTTGCTACTAAAATTGTGTTGAACTTTATCTTGATTTGAAGGTTGAAACATATATAACTACCATTACCAATATGAAACTTCTGAGCATACGCATGTTGTCTATGAGTGTATTTTATTATTAATTTTATAATAATAAATGCATCACTAACATTAACAAACCACCATTTTAAACTGCAACACGGTATCCCTACAAAGAAATGCACAAATCTTCAGAAAGTGATTTGTTTTAAGAATAATTTATTATAGATTAATTTCCAGTACAATTCAACAGGAGCATTAACAATAACAAAACGTGGACCCGGAATAATGTATTTGTTCTGTTTATTTACGTAAACACGCTACTGTTTTGAAAAAGTAAAATCGGTACAAAAGGAACGAAATGCTTACAGTCGTCCCACCAATGACACAAGTTTTTTATTGAATAAACTAATTATTGTTCAGAGGCTAGTTCATTTCATAATGATTGCTCACGATATGAGCGTGAAATATGATATCACAAATTGTGCCTAAAACAAAATTTAACTTTGGCAAACATGCTTTCTCTCTCGCTACGCCTAAGATCTGGAGTGAACTCTCCATCACTTTAAAAACATCTGAAACTATAGCTATCTTCCTAAAAAAACTGAAGACATATTTATTCCAATTTGCATTTCCACCATTAATGTTCGGTTGTCCCTCGTTCTGATAATGACTTTTGTGCGTCCCTGTTCACGATTATGCTTAATGATTCTTTTTTGTTGCGCCTCTGAACTCAATTTCCTGAGGATATAGGCGCCATAGAAGTTTATTCTTATTATTATAATAATTATTATTATTTTCACATTGAACACCAATTATAACATAAATGTTCCAGGGAATAATCGTCGGAAGCGTAATGACGTCGTTCCTGTTGTTTTCTGACTGATCCGGTGTCCATGTCCAATGGTAGAACACGGTATCAGAGCAACAGATCAAAATCCGCCGCCACCGCCACCACCGTCTCCACCGCCGCCACTGTAGCTGACGCCGCTGTAGCCGCCGCTCCCAGAGGAACCGCCGCCACGTCTTTTACAAAACCACATATAGCCGTTTGCCAATACCGCAAATATAGTGAAGAGGGCCCAAATCACGATGTATAGTGTACTGGGTGCCACGCTGCATTGTCGTTTTCCCGACTGAACCTCTCTGTAATAAACAAGAACGACGTTGTACGTGTGTGTGCGCGTGCGTGCGTGTGTGCGTGTGTGCGTGTGCGCGTGTGCGCGTGTGCGCGTGTGCGCGTGTGCGCGTGTGCGCGTGTGCGCGTGTGCGCGTGTGCGCGTGTGCGCGTGTGCGCGTGTGCGCGTGTGCGCGTGTGCGCGTGTGCGCGTGTGCGCGTGTGCGCGTGTGCGCGTGTGCGCGTGTGCGCGTGTGCGTGTGTGCGTGTGTGCGTGCGTGTGTGTGTGTGTGTGTGTGTGTGTGTGTGTGTGTGTGTGTGTGTGTGTGTGTGTGTGTGTGCTTGTAATATAATGTATTTTGGGTATGCATATATGCCACCAATTGTGTGAAATAATGGTAAAGTAATTCAAATGAACACACTGTTCGATAATTTAATTATTCATAGTTTCAAAGTAGTTGCAAAAAAATTAATTTATGTGTTGTTGTTATTATTATTATTATTATAATTAAGTAGTCTTCACACAGCAATATTTTAGAATTTTAAAATCCTATTATTCGACATATACAGTGCATAAGTAAACACTTAAAAACAGATGCAATGTTTCGGACAAATGAGTAATCATTTATTAATTGAAGGCTATGAAAGTAATTACTTTGAGATATGACAATCACGTCTTCTCCACGATAACTGCTCGTTTCTGGCGCGTGACCGCTCGCTAAGGGGCACTCAAGGGGAACTGTGTGCCAATACATCGGATAGAATCACGTGGTCCATCCTATTTTATTCCTGAGTATACTCACATGTATTGCTTTAGGAGATATATCAATCCCGATCCGAAGCATAGTTCTTTGAAATCGTCTTTCGTTTCTTTTAATATCTCTGTAACGCACCGGTCTGAGAGTTTCTTCTGCACGCCGCTCGCCGTGCTCGTCAATACCTGCCGGGGAGAGAAAGAGTAAACATTTCTTTGCTTCAAACAAAACAAGTGTTCGGTGCTGTTCACTGTTGTGTGGCCTGTTAACGCTGACCACTGTCCATATGTCGTATCATATTTTGCAGTGCATGTCCTGAGCGTACGATGAAGAAAATAATTGTACCAATATCTTCAAATGCATACTTTGATATCCTTTTAAATCCCTGGTTTATATTGATGTCAACCCGCATTTTAGACGATTTCTTATCAGTCTCAATTCGGAGATCGCTTAGTGGTTTTTCTTCGTATTCCTTCAAGCCTGTCAATGTTCCTATTATGATATGGCCTCCAAGCTTGCATGCAATTTAGTTATGGCCTACGTGTGCGTATGTGCGTGCGTGCGTGCGTGTGGGTTGTAATATTGATAGCAAACTAAATTGTCTATCAGTTTGGAACTTTCAATTTCTAACATAATTATATCTTCTGTCAGTTAACCATTTTTATATCCTGTTATTTATTATACTATTACCAATCGACTGGGTTGTAATACTGACATATGTAAAAAAAATGTTCAGTTTGAAACTTCCAGTGTCTAGAATAACTCTGTCTTCTGTCAGTGAACCATTTTATATAATATAGTTCATTATTATACTATTGCAATGAGCTGCAATGACGTAATTCCGTTATTGACAGTTTTGATGATTTCGTAATCATGTTATTACCCTCTATTGATACAATGATTTGTAGTACGTGAAAAACATCGAACTACTTTCTTAAATCAATCATTAGTAAAAGTAAAATATACATATCTGACCTTTCTTTCCTCCTTGGAGACCACAATCACCAGGTCGTTGTCACAATCGCCAAACTTCCACGACGTCTTTCGCAGGTAGTCAGCAAATTCCCGAGTCGCCTCCAACTTTTCACTGTCGCTCGATGGATACCTGTATAATAAAACACGAAGAAACAATTAAGTTACTTGTGTCATGTTCGTCTATTTCTGCTTAGAAGACTTCCAACCATTAACATAATGATACAACTTTGCCATTAAAGTAATTAAGCAGAAAATATATTAGATAAATGGAGGGTATTAATTAATTAATTACAATTCTGACAATCAGAGAGAAACGAAAGAAAGCGCCGTGTTAACTACCATGTTGATTACCAATACCGCCACGAACGACGTTGAGAAATTGAGTGTCATCGCAGTGGTCAACGCCAGTTTATAATGAACTTTGTCAGTACAATTGATATGGTACTTCAATCTTGTTATACAAATAATGTTTATCTTAACTTATTATAAAGAACATATGCAACTCCACCCTCACCCTAATATAGTTGTGAACCAACTCGACCTACCTTGAAAACAATCACTTCCGCTGCAATTATTGCGCAAATGCTATTGGTACGTCCAACACTCGATTTCTCCGTTACATACTGCCACGCAATTTTTCTATACAGCTGATTGAACTGGAATAGTTTAGACAGTAAAAGATTTAGACAGTAATTTAGACAGTAAAAGGTTTAGACAGTAAAAGAAATATACCAGCAAACGTCAAACCCTGGCCGTTTTCAAAGACACCGACACCCTTCCCTGGGTTACAGTGCCCCAGACATGTACGACTAACATGCAACGTATTCAACTTGAATCAAGCATGGGGCAATTAATTTAAACTTAATCGTTAACTTGCAAAAGTTCTCAACTTTTTAAGGTTAACTTAACTTGTAATGGAATTCATTGATTAACTTAAATTATTTTTCATTTAACTTAAATGTTTACAAAATAATAAAATTAATGTCATCCTTGTGTATAATCATCATCATCATCATCATCATCACTATCCCGTAACCGTCTGTGGTCGTTGGAACACCTCTGGCGATAATCGCACAATCTGTTGTCACCTTCGCCGGTCTTTTGTTGCCATTTGTGATTCGTAAAAGTCGAGGCCTGTCAATTCTCTGTTGTTGTCATTCCAGTTCTTGTTCTGCCTGCCTCTCCTTCTTTTCCCTCTCACTGTGCCATGCAGGATGGTTTTTGCCAGGCCAATAGATAAATTAGATACAGGTAAAAGAACATTGGCTCAGCTGGTCACTCTCCAAACAGAGGTTCACTTCCGGTTCTGGTGCCTCCGTCCAACTTCGCCCTCTTCCACAGGTGCCGTTTTGGGCACCGTACTGGGCACAACGGTTGCCCTACACAACGGGTCCCCTACACAATGGGTGCCCTAAACAACGGGTCCCCTACACAACAGGTCCCATACACAATATTTATTTCCCCGAAAAATATCACTTATTTTTCAAATATTCACAAATGATGCCTAGTGTTTATCGATCAAAAAAGCGTTTATTGTGATAATTTTTTTCAGACAATTGGGCGATATTTATACAGAAAATAGTTCCGCGTAACTACATCTAATATTTATTTGTGTGAGTCGACCAATGAAAATGTCAACCTCACGGTTTTTGACATGTTGACACATTTGTTTACGAAGTTTACAGAAACGTTTTCGATAGTTACGATAATGCATTTAACCTCAAGGATAAACAAACTCCTCAATTGGAAATTACAAACTGAACCAGTCACGTCCGCGCAAGCCCTGACTTTAGATTTACATGTTATGAAAGTCATCTTAATCATTAACTTAACATGTTCATAAATTAACTTAAGTTAACTAGTAAAAAAATTCAAAATAGAAGTTAACTTAGCTTAGTCGAAAATATTCCAAAATTAACTTAGCTAGTTAACATAGTAGATTAATCACAACATGGCTGACTTGACAAGATAATTGTCAAGCACAAAATCACTCACTTGTCGCTGAGACGGATTCTCGGGACGACGGCGACTGCGGCAACCCAGCCTTGGCAAGGGTCGTTACCTCGTAATTGTATGATCAGTGCGTCCAGGGCAGCGACTGGACAAAGAAACAACTCATCTATAAATATCTCAGTTTAAACGACCGGGCTCGTGCATCAGTTATGTGGGTGACTTATTCTAATAGTTCATTGATAAATGTTGACAATAGATTGCAAATGACTTTAGCTAAATTCTATGATGCGAAAAGCGAACCTTTTTGTCTTGAGAGCAGCCGAGTCGGGTCACAAACCCACGACTTCCTGCCGTTGTTGCCACAGTCGTCGACGTCGAGTTGTGAGTTTGGGAACTCGGACTTGGTCCACGAGTCGATTGCAGCTGCCGATTTGACCGGTCCAGTGGTCCCCGCAGACACGACAGGCAAGTTACCGTCCCTAGTCGTTGTCTCGTTCAGCAGGGATAAGTTGATGGGTATAGTCGTCTCGTACAGCGGGGCCGAGTTGATAAGTACTGTCGCGACAAGCAGAACACACGTGACGACAGAAGTGGCCGACATAGTGTTTATATCAGTAGTTTTCTTGTAAAATTAGTAAGGTGATTTCTAATTCGCTCTGCAGGTAGTATGTGTACGACAACAATCCAAGCACCTAACACGCACAGACGTGTAATATAGGTAAAATTCGACTTAGTGAACTATCACTGCCGGTATACACTC
The DNA here is from genome assembly GCA_963662155.1 of Lamellibrachia columna. Lineage (NCBI taxonomy): Eukaryota > Metazoa > Annelida > Polychaeta > Sabellida > Siboglinidae > Lamellibrachia > Lamellibrachia columna. The sequence goes on along the minus strand of OY759270.1, from coordinate 23,052,610 downwards.
TTTCCTTTCTACCCGTTTAGAACTACACTAACTCTGTTTATCTGAGGACGTAAGCGCACTTATATAGCTGTATCAAACCTACTGATTTGTTTGTGATTCAATGGTTTTTCCGCATGCGCACTTCTTGGTTAGTTGACGCCGCTGTGGAATTTTACGCTGACCACGGTGAAACAATTAGTGACTCGCACGCCTGGCTGAATATTGAAACCAGGTATGGAAATATTCCACGGCGACTTGACGCGGACGAATGAAATGCTGTCGTAAGCTATCATGTATTTATGAGTAACGATGGCCGGATACGTAGCAATAATAATAATAATAATTAACTTCTATGGCGCCTATAACCTCAGGAACGTGAGCTCAGAGGCGCAACAAAACAGAATCATTAAGCATAATCGTAAACAGGGACGCGCAAAAGTCAGTATCAGAACGAGGGACAACCGAACATTTATGGTGGAAATGCAATTTGGAATATATATGTCTTGAGTGTTTTCGGAAAATAGCAATAGTTTCAGATGTTTTCAGTGATAGGGAGTTCATTCCACACCCTAGGCGCAGCGACAGAGAAAGCACGTTTAACCAAGTTAAGGTTTGTTTTATGTACAATAAGTTGTGAAATTGATGATCTTAGCTGCCTAGGGATATTTGAAAGATGCAGGAGACTAGCCAAGTAGGGTGGCTGTTGTGCAGATAGAGCACGATATGTAAGAGTGGACAGCTTAAAATCAATTCGATAAGAAATTGGAAGCCAGTGCAACTGTTTAAGCAGTGGTAGTGACGGTGAAAACCGAGGTGCCCCGAGAACCACATTACATTAAATTAGTAGCATAGTGTTGCAGACGGGTGCGAGAACGCTAATACAAATAGCAAGCGGTCGCTAAATCAGAGGTCTGGGTGTCACAGAACAGTTTTGTTCGTTTGTAGCAACTTTGTTGAATTAATACATTTTGTCTCACCAGAAC
>OY759270.1:23016648-23041648 GCA_963662155.1 Lamellibrachia columna | reverse complement strand
TTCGCATTTATTTGTTGCGCCGCTACATGGTAGCATGTTCAACTAATGGGTGACTACTAAACTTGTACTCTTTCGTATAAACGACAGCGCATGTTATTGAAACTATTCACACACTGCATGTATGGACATCAACAAACCTAGTTCGCGATGGGCTTAGTGAAGTCCGGAGGATCACAGAACCAATGAGCACGTAAAGAGAGGGAATACTCAAATGTATGCAATATATTTGCAATACTGTCTACACCGTTTACTAGCTTGACACTTTCTCGTCATAACGTTTATTATTTCGTTCACCATAATACAAGTTGTAAATTAAATCTAGGCTTTGGGTCTCGTTACTGTTTTGCGAAATGAATCATGTCTTACATCTTCTTTTATTATTCTTACGGTTGCTGGTACATTAACTCTAGTTGATGGACCTTCGAACCTGTAGGTTGCCGCCACCAAAATTACGGGTATCACCTATATATAACAAAGTTTACTTGGGAGTGTTGTATTAGCTTTCCAGGATGCACCGTTTGCATGCACCTGGCTATGGCATAAGACCACCCTGAAAGCATCAACATCTTTACCAGGGAAGGAAATGTTTGGAGAAGGTCGATGACTTCAAATAGCTTTGGTCAGCACGGCAACCATATACATTAGAGCCATGAAGGCAGTGGCACGGAGAACGCTCAGTCAACGTAAAAATATGGACGTCTGCGCTACCACACAAATGTACAGCAGCGCTTATTCACGGAAGCAGTAGAATGTGCTGCGAATCTTAGATAATGACAAAACATTCAGGCAACAACTAGATGGTGTTATACAAGAATGATGCCTACTTTCAGTTCCAAGCATTTGACTGACTTCTATTGCGGAACGAGCCAATTTGCGCGCTTGGAGGCTGGGATTTGGTGGTACTATCCTTTGGGAACCAGCACATGGAAAAACAAACCAAGGTAGGCCAGCCTTAACATGTGTCGACTGTCTAGAGGAATATATAGGACTGTAGCTTGATGAGCTGAAAATGGCAATGAGGGATAGGCGTATATATGTTCGGAAATAGATGGTTGGGGCAGGCAGAGTTCGATCCCCGTGATCGACTTGAGTAAATTAATTAGTTTTGCATCAGTTGTGTGCACAATAATTATTTACTGCAAACGTTAATTAAATACCAGGACTAGAACTAAACAATTAAAACTAAATACCTAAACATTCAGCTCCTCACTTCTTTTGTCAACCACCAGCTCTGGTGTCCATCTATCTGCTATCTATCTTTTCTTTTCCTTTACAGACTGTTCGTTCTTGAGCATGTAATCTTCAAAGTTGATGGAACAGCTAATTCTGATGAAGAAACCAAAAGGTGGTGTCATTGTTTTGTTATCATTCACTAGTTGGCGCCACTGTTTCTCGTTTGCCAAAGTAGATACCCGTAGTGTCACTTATTGGACTCTCGCTCGCCTTCATGAATTCGCCATTCTCCAGTTGGCGCCACTGTTTCTCGTTGGCCAACGTAGATACCCGTAGTGTCACTTATTGGACTCTCGAATTCACCAAGAAGATTGTCTGTCCTGAAAGGCGTAGTCTCGTTGTCATCCACTGTCACCACGCAATTTTGTGTAGACGTTCCCGCGAAGCGCCAGCAGCTATTCGTCATTTTCGAGATTCTACATTTAGCTTCTTTTGCCTGATTTAGGTTTTCAGTCTAACAGTTGCGTCAACATAATCAAAGTTTAAAGTTAATTCGAATTGCATCGTATAAACTGATAAAATTTCACTTTTATTTTATGAATTAGCCAAAAGCCCGGATAACTTCGTAATTAGCCGCAGCCACGTCCGCCGTAATATCCGCCACCATAATGTCCGCCTGCGTAGTGATGTCCACCACAAAGGCAACCGCCTGCAACACCAGAGACATAATCCAACAAATGCGATAGAGCTAGCTCACACACACACACGCACGCACGCACGCACGCACGCACGCACGCACGCACGCACGCACGCACGCACGCACGCACGCACGCACGCACGCACGCACGCACGCACGCACGCACGCACGCACGCACGCACGCACGCACACACACACACACATAAACAACGATACACAGACACGCATGCACATTAAAATGTTTCGTGCCAAGCAGAGAGACAAATACTAAACGTCGCGAGGTAACAACACACAACGCACTTGATTAGCTTAAGGCCCGTTCACACGAGCAATTAGATGTCCGATTGATAGGGCGACACAATGTCGAATTGGATTCAATGTTTCTTGTAACAACAGGGGTTTGATTGAGCCATTTTAAGTCATGAAATATTATTTTAAGGAGTAATCCCATATTAGAACATCAAATGACGTCGTGTTGTGAAGAAGATTATATGCAAGCATACACATACACACGCACGCACACAGCGATGCACATACATGCACGCACACTCACAGTTGTCCTCTCTCTAATTCACCAATTCACTCTTTTTTATCACACCACAAAGAACTATTTTATGCTTAAAATGGCTCAATCAAACCCCGAAATAGCAACTCTAAGTCAACCAAGTTTGTGGTGTGTTGCCAAATCGCGACGTTTAGAATTTGTCTCTCTGCTTGGCGTGAAACTTGCCGTGAAACATGTTAATGCTATGAGTCATGCAGAGAATCGCCCCAACTTAAGTAATACTAAATGGAGATAATTAAACAATTATAGTATATGTCAACCCTTCGTATAGTTCTTTTCTTTGAAACCATTTCTTGCTTCTTTGTACATTTCGTCAACGCAATCATCTGTCAGTTTCCTCTGCAGATCCTTCAAGGTGCTCGTCCACACCTGCATAAAAGTTATTTAACTTAATGTCAATGCAATACTTATTTTCACATACGACAATGTAACGTATTCACTTGTTAATATGTCACCTTTTATTTATGTAATCGAAACGATTAATTAGTGCCTATGCCCACATGTTGCACAAAACTAAAGACGTTACGTCGAGACAATAATTATTCTCACACACAGTAATGTAACATCTTTTACTTATTAATATTTTATTTTTATTTACGCAATTGATATGATTAGTTAGTGCCTATGCCGACATGTTGCATAAAATCGTAACCAAGCGCGTAGATAGTCGTACGCACGTGCTTCCACATCAATATAGCAAACAACTATTTAAAAAATCCAACCAACCTCCAGAAATCGACTGGTCCATCCCTGATTTTGCTGACGTCCAACGTTGAATGCAAGCAATAATCTGATAGGGCCTACCCGGCACATTATACACTCACTGAAAAGGACACAATGTTATCTTGACTATTGTCAACGACATCATGCCTTATATGAAATGTCATATCAATAGACCGGGTGTCTATGTTTCTATGGTCAATTACTTCAACTTACTGAACGAATAATTACCAGTTGTTATGTTTGAAAAATGACATACATTTCAGTAACCCTACCCCCTTGTCGAACAAACGTGTGTTTTCAGAGTGGGCATAGCTCACATTGTGTTCATGTAAACGACTTTCTATGTGATTACATACAATTCTGGCTAACAGGTATTTAAGAATACAACATATTTATCTTTATGACATCTAAATGCATAATTATAAGATGCATGTATTGACTTCACAATTATGTTAATATAAGTAGACCTTTTGGCAAATCACAAATATTATGATAATGATGACAACATATTTAAAATACAACATAATTTTAAAGGTTCTCAATTGAAGTTCACAAACCGACGCACTGCTTCATGGGCCACGTGTCACTCCATATGGGAGTCATCTTCTGACAGTAATGGGTCAACACCCATGTCTGTCGATGTGACCAGTCTATTTTCGCAGTCATTGGCATTACAGCCGCAAGCACTAATGTCCGTCCAATGTACCAACATGTCTCTGTCAAAAATACATCCACTGCCATGAAGGGATGGCACTGGTGGTCGTGCCTCCAAGCAATGCCGCCAAATAGCTATCTGATAGTTGTCACGCTTGATGTGTTGGTCACATGCATCCTTGCATGGTGACAACATCGCTGGGTCTGTTGTTCTGTAGCCTTTTGCTTTACCGTGAAAAAGAAAAGCGCTGGTCTGTTATCGCAGTCATCGACATCACAGCGACAAGCACCAGTACATGTTAACCGATTGGGCTTGCACGAGCAACGAGCGCCAGTACATTTCTTACACATGCAGCTGACACATTCAAGTACTGCCTGTGGAGCTGCTGGACTGTCCGTCCAATCTACCAAAATGTCTCCGTCAACAGTCCATCCATTGCCTTGACGGGATGGCACTGGTGGTCGTGCAGCCAAGCTGTGCCGCCAAATGGCTGCCTGATAGTTGGCACGGTTTATTTGTTGGTCACGTGCATCCTTGCATGGTGGCAACTTCGCTGGGTCTGTTGTTCTCGACCCAAACATGGTATGACCCAGCGAAGTAGCCACCATGGATGCATTGGGACCATAAGATGGTCCCTGTCGCAGGAGCAGTAATAATTCATTCACTCATATAATTATTTTCAGCAGTGCGTAATTGCAGTGCGTAATTTTTTGGGTAAAAACTGACAATTTTACACACATTTACGTCAAGCTTTTAAACATCAATTTGCAATTGCTCAAAGACACGCACTTGCCGTCGCTCAAGCGAATTCTCGGGACGACGGCGACAGAGGCGATCCGGCCTTGACAAGACTCGCCGCTTCTCAACTGACGAATCTGCTCATCCAGGGCGTCGACTGCACCACAGAAACAAGTTTAGATGAATCTGACAAAACGTAGCTGATAAGTAGTTGTTTAAATTATATTAAACAGAACAGACAGTACGCGTTCACGCACAAGCACATATATATATTTCAAAAATATACTTTTATATGTTGCAAATTTTATATCACTGGAATTTAAAGTCATCGCCAAACATTACAAACAATTTGCGTAATACAGACGTTACCATTGGTTCCCTGGTTCGGTCGATCATACTGTACGCTTGATATATGTCTAACTCCCCGATATTAATTGATATATCAATTAAATGTCACCCACTGGCACTGTCACCCAGTGGCATTTCTAGCAGGCCTGCAGTCACTAGCCTGAGACAGATCAGGTTCAGACATGTGTGAATTAGTACAAGTGTGAATGAATCAGTACTAGGGAAATTGTAGACACTAAACAGTAGAAACTAGTTAACACAATTGAAAAATACCAACTACCAACTGGGGTGGGCACTGGGCAGTGGGCAGGTCATTCAGGCAGGCAAGATTTGGAGGGAAGACAATAGAATGTCCATTGGTAGGGTCAAAGGGTGATAAGTTGATGGTTAATCTTGGCTTGATTGCCTCTGCAAATATGTCTGAAGTAAACATTTGGGGCTAGCTACTTTCAGCCAAGTGAACTTATTGGGCCATTAAATCAATGCAAAAGGTTACATTCATGCAAAAAATTTGCATATGTAACACCAGTATTCTGTATGCATTATGTAGTAGTAATACGTACTGTGTAATGTGTGTGCTGTGTATGCAGTACTATGCATTGCTATTATATGAAATGTCTTTATTAAAATAATGCACATTATTAAAATTATACCATTGGAAGTCCCATTGTTGAAGAGGTTAAACTACATTCCAATATATAAAGCACTGGTGTATGCTATACACGTGCGTACGGTGCGCGTGTGCAGTGACTCTATGAACGATGTCATCGATAATACTAAGAATAACTCTGGGGATCCCCTGGACGCCATGTATATCGCCTGCGCTAGATCCGTGTCTGAAAACGTCGGACTGCTACTAAAAAATCATACGTAGTAAGCGACAAGTTTGAGCTTGTGTTGTTTCTTGGCAATGCCTTTGTCCCCATTGACATACAATTGCAATGGATTTTTTGGTACTCAAAAAAAGGGGGTCCGGACTCCGTGGACCCCCCTGGATCCACCTATGTGTATATATATTTAGATAACTCGATTTGATTTACATATACAATTATTATATGGATATAATAAAAAATAGTAATAAGTGTTGTTACTGTTAATGCTCCTGTTGACTTTTAATGGTAACTAATGCATAATAAATTATTTGCCTGAGAAAAAACCCGAATGTTGCACTTTGCACCTATTTTTTTGGATTACGCGTAATAATGTAAAATGGCAGTTTGCTTATATCATTGTTACGTTTGTAATTATTTCATAATAAAATTAATAAAAAACTGTATATTCCGAAGTTTAATTAAATTCATTTCGATAATGGTAGTTGGATATTTTTCAAACTTCAAATCAGTTTACTGCGGACGTGGGGTTAGCGGCGCGCACAGCACACGTACCATAAACGCGGCACGTGGAACATACTGTTTTTTACCGTCTCTCCCTTATACACTCAGGCGTGACCGCCACGGACGACGTCACCTGGATCAGCGTGACCGTCCACATCGGCGTAGGTGATAAGTCATGAAGCAGCGGGATTCGCACGAAACATTCATAGCGGACGAAGGACGTCATTTTATATTTTTGTTACATACGTGCAATATTTCTAACAAGCAAAAATTATAGTCTTTGTAAATGACAGAAATAAATAACTAATGACAGAGAATTAGAGTGATTTAAGCAAAGTTATTATAACTAAGTTGTTATTAGCGAAAGAACGATTGTTGTATGATCCCCGAAACATAGGAGAATCCGCCGTTGCTAGTTATTTGTTATAGCACTCTTATTCTGCTAAAATTAGCATCATGTTTAAGTTCATAGAGTCGCGTAAACACATGGTTGTTTCTATCGAGAGCCGCTGTAACTGCGGAATAAAGCCCTCTCACTTGTTCAGTCAGGCGTATCCGTCACGGACGACTTCACTTGTGTAAGCGTGACCTGCCACAGCGTCGTAGGCCACACATCAGAAGGTTGCTGGATTTGCGTGGAATCTCTACAGCGGGTGAGGGACGTCACTTTTCCACCAGAGCGTCAATTTTATATCATTAACATTCATTCATGTTATATTTCTAACGAAGAAAATGATTGTATGGCGGAATCAAATGGCAAGCGACAGAGATTTGAGTGGGTTGACATGTATAACTGCTATTAACGAAGAAGGATTGTGGTATGATCCCCGAAATTCCTGTGAATCCGCCGTTAGTCGGTTTTTGTTTTTGCACCCTCGGCACGCACCAATAACGTTGTACAACTAGCGTTATCGAGAAGCATAAACACTTAACGGTTTACAGCCGCAGGCCACCTGTTCGGTGTCACAGTAAAATAAACAAATATGCGGTCGCGTAATTCCTGATGCAAAAACGTCGCTGACTGACAACCAGTTCGTCGTATGTGGACTATTTGCTTTCCTGGCTGAGTCAGTGTGATCTAAATGTATAAACATCGCTGTATAGCCGCGCTCGCCTCGCCATATTAAAACTGTCGATGTCGATTACAGGGGTAGGTATGTAATGTGTTTGGATTGTATATGCTACATGCGGGGCGAGTTCGAAATTACCTTGCTAGCGTAATAGTATACTGGCATAAACATCATGCCGGCCACTTTTAGTCGTCATGTGTATTCTGCTTGGCGGGCTGTACGTGTTGACTTGAACCCGCTGTACAAGACGACGACTGCACACGGCAACTCGTCCACGCTGTACGAGACAACGACAGTACCAATCAACTCGTTTACGCCCTACAAGCCTATAACCGTTAACACGGGTACCGTGTCCGCGAAGAAAGTGCCCGTCAACTCGGCAGCTGCGATCGATTCGTGGAACAAGTCCAAGTTCCCGAACCCACAACTCGACGTCGACGACTGCGGCAGCAACGGCAGGAAGTCGTGGGTTTGTGACCCGGCTCGGCTGCTCACGAGACAAGAAGGTTTTTTGTTTACTTGTGCAGTCATTTCATACAATTTAGTTAAATTCAGTTGCAACCTGTTAACCACATATAAAACTAACAATTGAATAAGTTAACAACGTGGAACGAATCAAATTAAGAACCTCGTTTTGTTGCAAATAAATTATAATTAAACGTTAGTAAAACAGATTTTCCGTCCGTATTGTCTGACGTCCCCTGTTTACCCTACATCACTTTGAGGCGGTGTCACATTCACGGCTACAGCACAGAAGTTGAACAAAGGGCTGAGTCCCATTCAAGGGAAGCGAAGAGGGACTCTAATGGATTAAAATCGATTATGTGGGGGAGGGTATCAAGTACGAGTGTACCAATTGTACAATGATTATTATGTGGGAGGAGGGTCTAGTATGAGTATACCAATTGTACCATGGTCATTATGTGGGGAAGGGGTCTAGTACGAGTGTATCAATTGTACCATGGTTATTGTGTGTGGGGGGGGGAGGGAGGGGATCAAGTACTAGTGTATCAATTGAATCATGGTTATTATGTGGGGGAGGGAGTCTAGTACGAGTGTATCAATTGTACCATGGTTATTATGTCATGGGAGGGTGTCTAGTACAGTTGTACCAATTGTACCATGGTTGTTATGTGGGGGAGGGGGGTCTAGTTCGAGTTTACAAATTGTACCATGGTTATTCCGGCACTGGTAGGCAAGCATTATAACTTACGGCTATTTTGCCAGACTATATAGTAATGATCTTGTTTTTCGTAAATTCTCCCCATTAGCAGTATTGTTCTCTTATTTGGGCAAATCCAACAAGAGGTAATAAACTTTGGAAAACAAAAGAAAGCTATCAGGACCATAACTATGAGCGATTACTCGGCCCAGACACACAGCTTATTGTAGAAAACCCAGTTGTTGAAATTATATTATATACAAATTTCAGTTGGGTGTTTTTTATGTATAAATTTTACATCTACTTTTTATATGAACATATGCGACGTTCATAACCATGACACTCGATATCCCTCAGATCACAACAAATATAAACACATTTTCAGTCAGTGATATTGGCTCTGTGTTGTGGAACTATTTGTCAGCGGATACCAAACAAACTTTCACCAAACAACAAGTTCAAAGGTAATGTAAAAAATGGGTTTTTATCTTGTCATAAATTAATACAATTTGTTTGGTATTATCTGCGCTCAGTAGATTTTCATGAATGAATGTTTTAATGTAAATTACATTGTATTAATCTTATAGTCATTCTCGACAAGACTATCCTACCTTTTCTCTACCATTATATGTTACTGTTTATGTCATATTCTCTCTAGCGCAGCACACTGTATGCATGACCTATACAGTAACTTGTTCTACTTAATATTAAATATTATAAGATCAGCATTTGCATTGTATTACAGAAATTAGTTATGCTAACACATGCTGATTTTGAACAGGAAGTTATGCTGCAATCTCACCAGTGTTTCCAATGGAACACCTTAGTTACTTATCCATATAATTCGTAATGAAACTAGACATTCCTTGTATTATTGCAACTGAATAAATTTATTATTTTTACTAATAAATATTACCTTAAGGCATCCACATAACTTATTGTATGGCCTACGAGCACAATTAACGGGTAACTGGATTAACGCATTGTTTGTTGATGCCACTCGAGTGTTATCGGTTAGATAACAGTCTCTCGTGACTGTTATCTGACTGTTATCTCTGCGCAGTCGATGCCCTGAACGAGCTGATCATTCAACTGCGAGGTGACGATTCTTGCCAAGGCTGGGTCGCCGCAGTCGCCGTCGTCCGAGAATCCGTCTCGGCGACAGCACGAATCACGTAGCACTTCGGTCAGCGTTCAGTTCAACCCACTATGTCCGTACAAAGGCGCAAGTGCTAAGGAGAAATCAGGCGATGGAAGGACACGTACGAACAGGTTTATCGCAACAATGACAACACGACTGTATGCTTCCAAGTAAAAATAAGTCTGGTCACACATCTGTCAGAGCAGTGGTGACGTTTATATTGATAATAATATAGTTTTTGTTATTGACACTATGAACAACCACGGGTACTCTTACCTTGTTTTTTACCGTACTGTATTTCACCAATGCAATGATACAAACATTACCCAGAATCTTCTTTTAATAAAAAAAAATGTGTTCAGTATAATGTTATGACATGGTTGCGTCATTGTGTTAATAGCTACTTACCATCTAAACTGAACTAGATCAATTTAACAAACAGTACTTTAATGTTTCTTCATGTTTTATTTAATAGGTTTCCATCAAATAAGATAGATATGCAGAAAGCGACTCGAGCATTTGCCGATTACCGAAAGACGTCGTGGAAGTTTTGCGCCTGCGATAACGACCTGGTGATTGTGGTCTCCAAGAGCGACAGAACGGTCAGAGATGGTTATGTTTTGCTAATAACTTATTTAGTTCGATGTGTTTTCACTTGACATGATAAAAAGCATGACGAAATCTACGAAGCTGACACCGACGACATCAAGAACAATGTAGCATCATTGAAGGTCATAAAATAGGGAATGGAATAATGAATTGGATATTAAAAAGACTCACAGACAGAAGACAAAAAGTAATAGAAGATGGGGATTTCAAAATGAAAATCAGTTTGAAGATCAAAATGATAATCACACGCGCACGCACACATGCGCGCACGATCGCACGATCGCACGCAAGCACTCACTCAGTGGAGCTCACTTGTAGTGTCTGCGGTGGATTCTCATGACGACGGCGACTGCGGCGACCCAGCCTTGGCAAGAGTCGTCACATCGTAGCTGAATGATCAGCCCGTCCAAGTCATCGACTGGACAACGAGACAACTATAATTATCTCCAGGTAAACGACCAGGCACGTGCTCACAGGCCACACGAATCAATCACGTGGGTGGGTTTTTGCTAAATTTCAACACATATGTGGATAACAGGTTGCAACGGAATTTAAATATATAACCCCCTTGTCTCGTGAGCAGCCGAGTCGGGTCACAAACCCACGACTTGCTGCCGTTGTTTCCGCAGTCGTCGACGTCGAGTTGTGGGTTCGGGAACTCGGACTTGGTCCACGAGTCGATCGTCGCTGTCGTTGTCTCGTACAAGGGGAGACGATTTGATGTATACAGTCGTTGTCTCGTACAAGGGGACTAGTTGATGGATTCAATCGTTGTCTCGTACAGCGGGACGAGTTGATTGATACAGTCGTTGTCTCGTACAGGGGGACGAGTTGATGGACACAGTCGTTGTCTCGTACAGGGGGGACGAGTTGATGGATAAAGTCGTTGTCTCGTACAAGCGGGACGAGTTGATGGATACAATCGTTGTCTCGTAAAGGGGGGACCCGTAGATGGATACAGTCGTTGTCTCGTACAGCGGGACAAGCTGATGGATAAAATCGTTGTCTCGTACAGGGGGACGCGTTGGTGGACACAGTCGTTGTCTCGTACAGGGGGAAGAGCTGATGGATACAGTCGTTGTCTCGTACGGGGGACGAGTTGATGGATAGAGTCGTTGTCTCGTACGGGGGGAGGAGTTGATGGATACAGTCGTTGTCTCGTAGAGGGGAGACGATTTGATGTATACAGTCGTTGTCTCGTACAAGGGGACTAGTTGATGGATTCAGTCGTTGTCTCGTACAGCGGGATGAGTTGATGGATACAGTCGTTGTCTCGTACAAGCGGGACGAGTTGATGGATACAATCGTTGTCTTGTAAAGGGGGGACCCGTTGATGGATACAGTCGTTGTCTCGTACAGCGGGACAAGCTGATGGATAAAATCGTTGTTTCATACAGGGGGACGCGTTGGTGGACACAGTCGTTGTCTCGTACAGGGGGAAGAGCTAATGGATACAGTCCTTGTCTCGTACAGGGGGGATGAGTTGATGGATACAGTCGTTGTCTCGTACGGGGGACGAGTTGATGGATACAGTCGTTGTCTAGTATAGGGGGACGAGTTGATGGATACAATCGTTGTCTTGTACAGGGGGGACGAGTTGATGGATACAGTCGTTGTCTCGTACAGGGGGGGATGAGTTGATGGATACAGTCGTTTTCTCTTACAGGGGGGATGAGTTGATGGATACAGTCGTTGTCTCGTACAGAGGGGACGATTTGATGGATACAGTTGTCTCGTGCATGTGGGATGAGTTGATGGATAGAGTCGTTTTCTCTTACAGGGGGGACGAGTTGGTGGATACAGTCGTTGTCTAGTACAGGGGGACGAGTTGATGGATACAGTCGTTGTCTCGTAAAGGGGGACGGGTTGATGGATACAGTCGTTGTATCGTACAAGGGGAACGAGTTGATGGATACAGTCGTTGTCTCGTACAGGGGGACGAGTTGATGGATACAGTCGTTGTCTCGTACAGGGGGGACGAGTTGATGGATACAGTCGTTGTTTCGTACAGTGGAAACGTGTTGCAGGTAAATTCCCGACAAGCAGAACACACATGATGACATAATTGGCTGACATAGTGTTCATATCAATGTAATTTCTAAATCGCTCCGCATGTAGCAAGTAAGACAACATGCCAAACAACGTCTCTAGTCCTGTAATGTAGTTACAATACGAGTTGGTGAAATGGCATTGTCAGTGTAAGTGCAGGCGTACACAATGACAGTGTGACCCGCACGTAGCTTGTGTACCGTGGCAAGTGAACCAAAATTAGTACAACAAACATCGACTTTATTGATCTTGCGACGCCAGCGCGGTGACATAGCTCTGTCTCTGACGCCAGCGCGGTGACATAGCTCTGTCTCTGACGCCACGCAATTCGGCCTCTCTTGGTATGCAAATATTCCATTGACGACGGATAAACTGTTAACCAACAGCCATTCATCGCGCCAGTGGGTCATTTATGTTCAGGTGACTAGTACAATGACCCGACAGCGGACAGGTGATATTAATACAACAAAAGAACGACAGCGACGACGCCAGCGCGGTAACATAGCTCTGTTTCTGCTGCCACGCCATTCGGCCTCTCCTGGTATGGAAATATTCCACCGATGACGGATCGGCTGTGTGTCGACGAGTCAATGGCTATTCAACGCGCCGGTGGGTCATTTATGGTCTGGTGACTAGTACAATGACGCGACAGCGGACAGGTGGATGCGGTCGAGGTCCTGTCTACGTGACTCTGTGAACGGATCCATGCTGCTAGTTGTATATTGAGCAAGCGGGTGCGAGAGTCCGTCAGGCCCCAAGTCGGACAATCCCGCGCGCTGAGACTTCAATTCCACCAGTTATGAAGAACGCATAAAATAATGTAGTTCAACAATTATAGAAATAACGTCGGTAAGGGAAAATCAAATAGAAGTTGATAAAATATTGAAAGAATACGAAAATATTAATAGAAAAAGTTGTATGTCGCCTAAGAAAGATAGTAGAAGATAATATAACTCAACGTAAAGAAAATAATATTAGTAAAGGATATGTGTAGTACGTATTCTCACAGAGGACAATAAATGAATGGAACATGCTACACAGGTTGTGTGAATGCTAGCAGCGTGATTATATCTAAAAACAAAGTTGACAAATTACACATAGAAAAAAATGGTTGGACCCTCGATACGCCATTGGCTTCCTTGCCATTTGTGCTTGTTGACTTGGATGGCGCTCTCGTTAAATCTTTTTAAACCAACCCCAGCTCAAAATTGCCGCGTCATCCCACCTATTCATGTGGCGCGCTCCTCTAGCGGATAGTTCAGAGCACACATTCGATATCAGGCCTGAACTTAACACACTTCCCAACAGTGGCGCCACACGTCATATCACCACTGCCACAATTTGATGATAAATTCAGAATGGACAGTTGCGGAGTCGTATACACGATTGGTAAGTTGGGCAGTTGTTGTTTACGTCGTATTATCTGAGACTTGTGAGACGGACGTCGTCATGTTTCTAGTAAAATTTGCAATGCACAGTTCTGTCTACATCTGAGTGTAATTAAAATTGGGAGATTACTTGATGAACAAGTTGAAATAAAGATGTGCGGAATCTGCACATCAAATGTAACTTGTGTCAGTGGTGAAATAGTGAGTGGTGCCTCTGGTGGGGAGTTTGCTGAACGTAACTGCCTCACGTTTGTTTGTTGTATCTGATCAAATAACTGGGAAACCAGGGTCTCTTCAAAGACGACCGAAGGTTAAAGGTTAAGACAGTTTGGCGGTGCATACAACAGTTATTCGTTCGTTAGCAGCACATTTGTTGGATTAGTGGGAGTAGGTGGCAGGAAGTGGGATGTGGCTGGTTAGTCATCAACCTTGGTAGTACGTTTGTTTCAAAAATAGGAGATAGGTGGGAGGTGGGAGGTGGTCTATGAAAAATGGTGGAAGGTTGGCCCCCAAAACATGTGGGAATTGGAACATTGTTGATACCCCTGCCACAGACACTCACTGGTACAGTATATCTCACTGGTACATTATATATCACTGAACATCGCTGTCACTAGCTATTTGTTTCAGTCAAACAAATTCAGTCAAAATTTTCCGTTAGCACACCAAGACGATACTGTTCACTTGTCTTAAGCATTACATGTATAACAGTTAAATGTGTAACATGTTCCCTCTGAAGGAAAATGACATCCTTCGTCGTGTATAAAAATTCCTACGCGGACACCGCTACTTCCTGGTTGGTGGGCTACGCCGCTGTGGACAGTCACGCTGACCCCAGCGAGGTCATCCGTGACGTATACGCCTGACTAAACATGGGAATGACGGCGAATTTTCGTATTTGGCAGTTAAATCAATCAACGATTAACAAACTTGATGCTATGGTGGGACATGCACGATGGGTAGGGTATGGGTGGGGTGATATTATTTCAGATAATAATGGGTGGAGTTCAGTAATATATTTTAGGTGTGAATAAAGTCACACTATGTAAATAAAATGAAGCTATGCAATACATGCTCGGGCACAATGTAACTACTACTATATCTGCTGAGCCATATATCTTGGCATATATTGTGTGACTTATACATGTAATGTTTTATTGAATGCATAACTATGTGAATCCAATACAGTTGAGTTGCTACTATCTTGGTTTGAGGTTTGAAACATATACAACTACCATTACCAATATGAAGCATAATTAAACTTACTTCTGAGCATACGCATTTTTCTATGAGTGTATTTTATTATAAATTTTTATAATAATAAATGTATCACTAACATTAACAAACCACCATCTTACATTGTAACACATTAACATTAACATTAACAAATATGAAGCATAATTAACCTTCGGACCATACACATTATTTGTAGTGTATTTTATAATTAATTTTGTTATTATTAATAATAAATGTAACACTAACATTAACAAAACCGCCATTGTACAATATAACACAGTATCCCTACAAAAAAGTGTTTTGTTTTGTTTTAAGAATAATTTATTATAGATTAATTTCCAGTAAAATTCAAAAGGAGCATTATCAATAACAATACAATGATCAGTATTACTTCTATTATTTCTAAGTAATATATTTTATTTACGAAATAAATCACATTATCTAAATATCTAAATATACATTTATAAACATAATCACACGATACGTCACGTGGTTATATGACGAAGAAATAAAACAATTGAACTGACAATATACCACGGCTACTTTGTCTAGCTATATTCACCGAACTGACAGTATTCTAAAGTCATCTTATCTATCTACATTCACCGAACTGACAATGCTCTAAGTTCACTTTGCTTATCTACATTCACCGAAATGACAATATTCCAAGATAATTTCTTCTATCTAACTCACTTAAAGGACAATATTCCAGGACCACTTTGTCTATACACACCCACCGAACTAACACATTTACACATGTCACAACGTCTCGACACGAATGAGGGCGCGTGTTTCGTGCACACCCATTAACAACGATTCACGGTTTAGTCGCAAGGGTTTGTGTTATTTTCATCTGCCACAAAACGTGGACCCGGAATAATGTACATTTGTTCTCTTTATTTCCGTAAATACGCTACTGTTTTGAAAAAGTAAAATCGGTATAAAACTGTCGAAATGCTTGCAGTCGTCCCACCAATTACACAAGTTTTTATTAAATAAACTAATTATTGCTTAATAATGTCATAATGATTGTCCACGATGTGACAGTGAAATATAATATCACAAATGCTGTTGTGCACATTTGAATGGACGTTAATAATAAAGATCATTGTTCCATCAAATCTTTCGTTCGGCTATGCAGAGTCTGAGGTATGTAGCTCACACGTTATATGCTTAATTCACGTTTCTTGGTTTTTATGTGCTCAATCTACACAACAACCACCCTACTTGGCTAGTCTCCTGCATCTTTCAAATATCCACAGGCAGCTCAGATTATCAATTTCACAAATTATTATACCTAAAACAAAACTTAACTTGGGTAAACGTGCTTTCTCTGTCGCTGCGCCTAGGGTCTGGAGTGAACTCCTCATCACTTTAAAAACATCTGAATCTTTAGCTATCTTCCTAAAAAAGCTAAAGACATATTTATTCCAACTTGCATTTCCACCATAAAATTTCGGTTGTCCCTCGTTCTGATAATGACTTTTGCGCGTCCATGTTCACGATTATGCTTAATGATTCTGTTTTGTTGCGCCTCTGAGCTCAGGTTCCTGAACATACAGGCGCCATAGAAGTTAGTTATTATTATTATTATTATTTTTATTTTCACATTTAACACTAATTATAACATATATGTTCCAGTGAATAATCGTCGGAAGTGTAATGTCGTCGTTCCTGTTGTTTTCTGACTGGTCCGGTGTCCATGTCCAATGGTTGATCACGGCATCAGATATTTCAAAATCCACCGCCGCCGCCGCCGCAGCCGCCGCCGCCGCCGCCGCCGCCGCCGCCGCTGTAGCCGCCACTCCCAGAGAAACCGCCGCCACCTCCTCCGCTGCTGCAGCCGCAACAACGGTAACGCTGGCAGAGAGCGACGCCGATCACTAACGCCAATAAGCCGAAGAGGCCACCTGATACTCCGATGATTGCTCCAAGGGATCCCGAGCTGCAACTTCGTTCTCCTGACTGAACTTCTCTGTAATAAACAACAATGACGCTGTATATGTGTGTGTGCGTGTGCGTGCCCGTGTGCGTGTGCGTGCGCGTGTGTGTGTGCTTTAATATTGTAATACGATGCATTTCGGGTATACATATAGGCCATCAATTGTATGCAATAATGGTAAAGTAATTCAAATGGACACACTTTACGATAATTTAATTATTCGTAGTTTCAAATTAGTTGCATAAAATTAATTGATGTGTTGTTATTATTATTATTAATTAGTCTTCACACAGCAATATATTAGAGTATGAAAATCCTATTATTCGACATATACAGTGCATAAGTAAACACTTAAAAAACAGATGCAATGTTTCGGACAAATGAGTAATCATTTATTAATTGAAGACTATGAAAGTAATTACTTTGAGATATGGGAATCACGTTTTCTCCACGATAACTGCTCGTTTCTGGCGCGTGACCGCTCGCTAAGGGGCACTCAAGGGAACTGTATGCCAATACATCTGATAAAATCATGTGGTCAATCCTATTTTATTCCTGAGTATACTCACATATATTGCTTTAGGAGATGTATCAATCCCGATCCGAAGTGTAGTTCTTTGAAATCATCTTTCGTTTCTTTGAATATCTTAGTAACGCATTTATCTGAGAGTTTCTTCCGCACACCGCTCGCCGTGCTCGTCCATACCTGCCGGGAGAAAACCATTTTATATATAGTTCTTTATTATACTATTGCAATGAGCTTCAATGACGCAGTGACGCTTTTCATTTGGTTTTGACGATTTCGTGATCATGTTATTACCCTATATTAATACATTGTTTTGTATTACGTGAAAAACATCGAACTATTTTTTAAACAAATCATTAGCAAAAACAAAATATACGTATCTGACCTTTCTTTCCGCCTTGGAGACCACAATCACCAGGTCGTTGTCACAGTCCGCAAACTTCCACGACGTTTTTCGCAGGTAGTCAGCAAATTCTTGAGTCGCATCCAACTTTTTACTGTCACTCGATGGATACCTGTATAATAAAACACGAAGAAACAATTAAGTTACTTGTGTCATATTCGTCTAGTTCAGCTTAGAAGACGTCCAACCATTAACATAATGATTCAACTTTGCCATTAAAGTAATTCTGCAGAACATATGTTTGATAAATGGATGGTATTAATTAATTAATTACAATTCTGACAATCAGAGAGAAGCGAAAGAAAGCTCCGTGTTAACTACCATGTTGATTACCAATACCGCCACGAACGACGTTGAGAAATTGAGCTACTATAGTTTGTAGAGTGTCATCGCAGTGGTCAACGCCAGTTTATAATGAACTTTGTCAGTACAAATAATTTTCTCAAATAATTTTCTCTTATATTATTACAAAGAACATTCGCAGTTCCACCCCACCCTAATATATTATTGCGCGAATGCTATTGGTGAATATATGTCCAACACCCGATTTCTCCGTTACATACTGCCACGTAATTTTACTATACAGCTGACTGAACTGGGATAATTTAAACAATAACATATTTAGACCGTAATTTAGACAGCAAAAGATTTCCGCCGTAAAACAAATATACCAGCAAACGTGAAACCCTGGCCGTGTTCAGAGACACCGACACCCTTCCCTGGGTTACAGTGCCCCAGACATGTACGACTAACATGCAACGTATTCAACTTGAATCAAGCATGGAACAATTAATTTAAATTTAATCGTTAACTAGTCCAACATCGCCTCTTCCACAGGTACCGTTTGGGGCACTGTTCTGCGCACAACGGGTGCCCTACACAACGCGGGTCCCCTACACAACGGGTGCCCTACACAACGGGTCCCTTACACAACGGGTCCCCTACACAATATTTATTTCCCAAAACATATCACTTATTATTTCAAATATTCACAAATGATGCCTAGTGTGTATCGATAAAAAAATTCGTTTACTGTGGTCCTTTGTTCAGACAACTAGGCAATATTTCTACAAAAAAATAGCTCCGCGTAACAACATATAATAATTATTTGTGTGAGTCAGCCAATAAAAATGTTAACCTCACGCGCTTTGAATTATTGACACATTTTTAAAATAAAATAAAAAAGTGTTTGATAGTTACAATGAAGCATTTAAACTGAAGGATAAACAAACTCCTCAATGGGAAATAACAAACTGAACCGGTCAGGTCCGCGCAAGCACTGACTAACTTACATGTTGTCAAAGTTAACTTAATCATTAGCTTAACAAGTTCATAAATTAACTTAAGTTAGCTAGTTAACTTTCAAAATAAAAGTTAACTTAGCTTAGTCGAAAATAGTCCAAGATTAACTTAACTAGTTAACATAGTAGATTAATCGCACCATGGCTGACTTGACTAGATAATTGTCAATCACAAAGTCACTCACTTGTTGTCGCTGAGGCGGATTCTCGGGACGACGGCGACTGCGGCGACCCAGCCTTGGCAAGAGTCGTTACCTCGTAATTGTATGATCAGTGCGTCCAGGGCAGCGACTGGACAAAGAAACAACTCATCTATAAATATCTCTTTATAAACGACCGGGCTCGTGCATCAGTTATGTGGGTGACGTATTCTAATAGTTCACTTGATAAATGTTGACAATAGATTGCAAATGAGTTTAGCTAAATCTCATGATGCGAAAAGCGAACCTTCTTGTCTCGTGAGCAGCCGAGTCGGGTCACAAACCCACGACTTGCTGCCGTTGTTTCCACAGTCGTCGACGTCGAGTTGTGGGTTCGGGAACTCGGACTTGGTCCACGAGTCGATCGCAGCTGCCGATTTGACCGGTCCAGTGGTCCCCACGGACACGACAGGCAAGTTACCGTCACCAGTCGTTGTCTCGTTCCGCAGGGACAAGTTGATGGATGTAGTCGTCTCGTACAGCGGGGCCGAGTTGACAAGTATTGTCGCGACAAGCAGAATACACATGACGACAGAAGTGGCCGACATAGTGTTCATATCAGTAGCTTTCTTGTAAAATTACTAAAGTGATTTCTAACTCGCTCTGCAGGTAGTATGTGTACGACAACAGTCCTAGCACCTTACAAAGACATACGTGTAATATGGGTAAAATTCGACTTAGTAAAATGTCACTGCCGGTATACACTCTTTCCTTTCTACCCGTTTAGAACGACATCGACTTTGTTTATCTGACGACGCGAGCGCGTTGATATACCTGTCTCTGCAGCTACGTCACTCGGCCTCTCCCAGGTATGGAAATATTCCACAGACGTCGCAGCGGTTGTGTGTCAATGGTTTTTCTAAAAATAACGCGACGGCGACTAATGACTTGACACGGACGATTGAAATGCGGTCGTGAACTATCATGTTTTATGAGTAACTATGGCCGGGTACGTAGCAATAGTTGCATAGTGTTGCAGGCGGGTGCGATAGCGCTAAAACAAATAGCAAGCAGGGGCTAAATAAGAGGTCTGGGGGCGACACAACGTTTTTGTTCGTTGGTAGCAACTTTGTTGAATTAATACATTTTGTCTCACCAGAACTCTCTGTCGTTAGCTATTCGTTTCTGTCATACACATCGTTCCATTTGGCGTCAGAAAATAAAGGGGATATTTTTTGTTTGTCAGATTAATTGCATGTAAGGTTAAAGATGTAAAAAATGCACTCGCTGGGGGGAAAGCGACGCAATTTCTCCGGTACTTCCTGGTTAGTGGACGCCGCGGTGGACGTTTACGCTGACCCCGGTGAGGTCATCAGTGACTCACACACCTGGCTGAACACTGCTGCGGTGATTTTCCATATTCGGCGGCAGTGAAAGCGGTCAACCATTAACGACCTTTTGATGCATCAGAGTATCGTAAATACACTGTTATTTGTGTGTGTGTGTGTGTGTGTGTGTGTGTGTGTGTGTGTGTGTGTGTGTGTGTGTGTGTGTGTGTGTGTGTGTGTGTGTGTGTGTGTGTGTGTGTGTGTGTGTGTGTGTGTGTGTGTGTGTACTTGCGCGCGTGCGAATTGACACGAGATTTTCTGTTGCATGAGAAAATACGAGCGATGAATTGTTTATTCTGTGTCACTCCCTGGCGGACAAACTCGGCGAACGGTGGACGGAAGAAACTCTCATATTTTTGTGTCAGAATTATATTCAACTCAACAGTCGCATCTGACAGTTCTACTAAGACACATTAATGTACAGACAACTTGGGATACTGTCATTTCGATGGATGTAGATAGACAAAGTGGCCCAGTAATGTTATTAGTTCAGTTGTTTTATCGTGTCCTTGTATAGTCACGTGGTGTTTCGTGTGGATATGTTATATGTATGCAGGGGCGGATCCAGGGTTTAGAAAAATGAGGGGGGGTCGAAGGTAATATACGAAGCACCGAAGGCGCGAAACGAGGCGCGAATCGCCTCGGGGGTGGGTGCGTGTGGGATGGGGTATGCCCCTTCCCACCCATTTGACGTTTTTTTAAAGAAAAAAACATTTGAAATTGTGTAATTTGGGACACCCATAATCTGGTTTTAAGCGAGTTAGGGCCTAATGTAATCAACCCAAAATTTAGATATGCGACGTCGTACGAATTTTCCGTGTACGATATGGATTTTCGGTATGAATACGACTTTCGGCCGTTTCCCGTTTTGATACGGATTTGCTGAAAATATAAAAATCGTGACAAAGTAGTCCTGTGTATTTTCTTGTATTCGTCACATATGTATAACTTCGAATGTCAGGTTTACAGTAGACGAGGTGCAATTACATTTGAGTCGGCAAAACGCAGCGGATTTGGTTTCATTTACGCCTGTAGGTAGGCCTGTTCCAACTAAGAAAATGCACTGTGTATGAAAATGTCCAAACAAAAAGACAGTATTAAACATCAGTCATATGCCATTTATTGCAATATTGATTAAAACAACTATAGTAATGCAAATGTTTAATAAAAAACGAATGTATTTGCATACAAAGAGACTAATGCGGCTTTGACTAAAAAAGTGCTACATGCATTCTCTATATTATTCGGCGCGTCCTTTGCCTAGGAAACTGTGTTTAATAGTTTCTGATTCAGTCCCTTCTGGTCGTGGTTCTGAATGATATAATAAAAGTAGCTAGATTTCATATTACAGAAAGTCGTGGCATCAAGTTTGAACTGAGACAAGGTGTAGTTGAAACGTTTAGACATATATGTACCAATGCCCCAAAAGGCTAGATTGCCCTCTCAAGAGAGTCTATCCAAACTGCTGTTGCATTGTAACTACCCTGTATAAAGCGCACCATTCGATTCATCATCTGAATTTGAATCGGGAGACATTCTGCTAAAAGTAGTAGTAGTAGTAGTAGTAGTAGTAGTAGTAGTAGTAGTAGTGGTGGTGGTGGTGGTGGTGGTGGTGGTGGTGGTGGTGGTGGTGGTGGTGGTGGTGGTGGTGGTGGTGGTGGTGGTGGTGGTGGTGGTGGTGGTGGTGGTGGTGGTGGTGGTGGTGGTGGTGGTGGTGGTGGTGGTGGTGGTGGTGGTGGTGGTGGTAGTAGTAGTAGTAGTAGTAGTAGTAGTAGTAGTAGTAGTAGTAGTAGTAGTAGTAGTAGTAGTAGTAGTAGTAGTAGTAGTAGTAGTAGTGGTGGTAGTGGTGGTGGTGGTGGTAGTAGTAGTAGTAGTAGTAGTAGTAGTAGTAGTAGTAGTAGTAGTAGTAGTAGTAGTAGTAGTAGTAGTAGTAGTAGTAGTAGTAGTAGTAGTAGTAGTAGTAGTAGTAGTACCATATTACAACAGTGAGTGCAAACTGGTAGATTAAAACGTTTCCTGGTACCTTTGAGCCATGTAAATTAAAACGCATCATAGAAATACATACATCATAGAATGAGGAACAGTATGACATAGCTAATTGACGTTATGTACTTATATTACACAACCAAAAATATAAATGTAGTGATTAGCACATCCACCTGTCACAGCATAGTTCTGAATTCAAGACGGCAACAGGATTTGGTGTAGAACCCTGGCTCTCAACATTGTGGACTGTGTATCCCTCGCAACTCGAAGATCACATTAATGTCCCGTCTCAATTTGGGATGTTAAAGAACCGCTGAGGTCAGCTTGGCGATAAAGTTATGAAAAGGCTAACTAGTTGAACAAAACCTCAAAAGACTATAACATTCTAACCACAATATAATTATACAGACAGTCAGTTAATAGAACGTTGCCGGGTATTGGAAACGACTAGACACTAGACACTATGTTTATATCAGCTGTTCATCCGCAGATGTGTTAATCAGTACACAACAAGCTCCATTACTCGTTGCTTTTTTCATTGTGATAATATTAGAACATCTGATTTGAGTCAAGTTGAATATTCATACAGTATGTAGCTTGAGAACATTTTCCGTTTGTTCCTTTCTAGGAACATTTGACAAATTGTTTCCTGATCAATCTCCATGCCGTGGTTCATGTTCATCACGGTGAGCCCAGAAAGCCGATCCTCCCCCATCCTGTTGCCTAGGTCGGTTTTGACCCGTTGCGGGAAGGAGAATGAACGCTCTGCCTCACAACTTCTAACAGGAAGAGGGCAACCGATCCTCAACACAGTGCGAATGTTCGGGAAGATGTCTTCACCTGCGTGCTCGAGACATTGAGCAAGGCTAGGCGAGGACATTGACTGAGTGGGCTCTGTGGTTATTCAATAGCGCCGCCATTCATTCACCTCAGCTCGCAGCGAAGAGACGTTTGGCATGTCTGACTCCCAGAACATCAATCCGTCCACAACATGTTATACATTTCACGTTTCTGTAATGATCCCGGGAAGTAGAGCAAGACTATCTGTACCATTCCTGGTTTCTGGTCACAAAACGTGATTGCCAGAAGGCCGTCATTTTTACATCTTTGATGTTCATACGTGCAACATTTCTAACAAGCAAAAATTATTGTCTTTGTAAATGACCGAAATAAAAAGCTAACGACAGAGAATTGGAGTGATTTAAGTAAAGTTAATATAACAAAGTTGTTATTAGCGAAAGAAGGAGTGTGGTATGATCCCCGAAACATACGAGAATCCGCCGTTGCAAGTTATGTGTTGTACCACTCTCATTCTGCTAAAAATAGCATCATGTTTAAGTTCACCGAGTCGCGTAAACACATGGTTGTTTCTATCGAGAGCCGATGTTACTGAGGAATAAAGCACCTCTCACGTGTTCAGTCAGGCATATCCGTCACGGACGACGTCACTTGTGTAAGCGTGACCTGCCACAGCGTCGTAGACCACACATCATAATGTTGCTGGGTTCGCGTGGAATCTCTATAGCGGGCGAGGGACGTCACTTTTCCACCAGAACGTCAATTTTATACACCACCACTGTCGAAACCACCGCCACAGCCACCACCACTGTCGAAACCACCGCCACAGCCACCACCACTGTCGAAACCACCGCCACAGCCACCACCACTGTCGAAGCCACCGCCACAGCCACCACCACTGTCGAAGCCACTGCCACAGCCATCGTCACCACTGTTGAAACCACCGCCGCCACCACTGTCGAAGCCACCGCCGCAGCCACCGTGCGCGAAGCCAACACCTCCATCTCCACCGAAGCCACTTCCGCAGCCACCACCACTGACGAAGACAACAACGTCCCCTGTTCCGTTGCTGTGATGCGCGCTACCCAGGTAGTTTCCACTAGTCCGGTTCGCCGTTTCAGGGCGGTGGCCATAGCTGCGGTAACTGCCGTAGACGTCGCCACTGTTTCCGCTGCCGCCACAGCAGAAACAAGTGACGAAAAAAACGACCATCACTACTGCCACCAGGCCGAAGATACCAAGCATCACCCCTAGTGTTGTTCCATAGGATCTCACGAAGCAATCTCGTTTTCCCGACTGAACCTCTCTGTTACAAACAAAACCACAACGAGTTGTTTATTAAAAAATATATCAATCAATACGTAACACCCTTTATTAGTTCGAAAATTGGTTAAAAAATGTTATGCTTAATACCATTTTTATTAATTTTATTAATAATAAATTTGGAATTTCATTGAGCCTGCGGGAACAAAACTGCCGCGGGCTGCCAGAAATTCGTGCAGTGAGGCCAATTTCTTATATAACGAATTTGTGACCGTTGAAAGCGATCGGCATTTCATTCGTTGGCCAAACTTTTCACTCGACCACCATTACTAGTCGGCTCCTCCATTTTTGTAGTTTATTACATC